>CM059237.1:30052885-30242407 GCA_030345395.1 Prunus mongolica
TGACCTCGGCGGATCACTGCGGCTGGTGCCAAGCACGCAAGGCGCCGCGTTCGCCATCGCGATGCGGCGCGCATGAGCGAGATCACGCCCCGCGTCGCGCTGGTCGACGATGACGACGATCTGCGCGCCGCGACCGCGCAATGGCTGTCGCTGGCCGGCTTCACCGTCGACAGCTTCGCCGCGGCGCCGCCCGCGCTCGACGCGCTGGGCGCCGACTATCCGGGCGTGGTGGTCAGCGATATCCGCATGCCGATCATGTCCGGGCTGGAGCTGTTCGCAACGCTGCACGCGCGCGACCCGGCGCTGCCGGTGATCCTGGTGACGGGTCATGCCGATGTGGCGACCGCGGTCGGCGCGCTGAAGGCGGGCGCGTGGGATTTCCTCAGCAAGCCGTGCGATCCCGATGCGCTGGTCGCGGCCGTCGGCCGCGCCGCGACGGCGCGGGCGCTGACGCTGGAAAACCGGCGATTGCGCGCCGCGGCGGAGGAAGCGGCCAATGCCGACATCGACCTGTTTATCGAGGGCGAGACGGGCACGGGCAAGGATATTGCTCGCGCGGCTGATCCACCGGGCGGGCGCCGCGGGCGGCACCGCTTCGTCCCCGTCGCCTGTGCCGCGATTCCCGAAGAGCTGATCGACGGCGAGCTGTTCGGCCCCGGCGACACGGGCGTCATGGCGTCGAGCCGGGGGACGCTGTTCCTCGACGATATCGATCGCGCCTCGCCGCGCCTGCAGGCCCGGCTGGTGCCCGCTGATCGAGGAGCGCGCGGTGCGGACGGGCACGCGGGCGCCCGTCGCCGATCGATCTGCGTATCATCGCGGCGGGCGGCGAAGCGGGCGAGCACGGCCCGGCGGCGATCAGCCCCCGAACTCTTCTATCGCCTCGCCGCGGTCCGCCTGCGGCTGCCGCCGCTGCGCGAGAGGCGCGAGGACATCCCCCTTGCTGTTCGCGCATCTGGTCGACGCGTCCGCCGCGCGGCTGCTGCGCATGCCGGTGCCGCCGCCTGACGACCGTCGATGGCGCGCGAGCGGCTGGCGGAGCATCACTGGCCGGGCAACGTGCGCGAGCTGGCGCATTTCGCCGATCGCGTCGTGCTGGACCTGGAACCGGGCGATGGCGCCCCCGCCGTGTCCTCCGCGACGCTGCCCAACCGCGTCGCCGCCTTCGAACGCGAAGCGATGGTGGAGGCGATCCGCGCGGCGGGCGGCGATTGCCAGCATCGCGATGGAGCGGCTGGGGCTGCCGCGAAAGACCTTCTACTACAAGGTGCAGCGCCATGGCATCGACCTGACCGCACTACGCCCGGGGGCTGCGCAGCGATTAGGGGTGTATTCGTGCAATTCTGTGCGGCGGCGGTCATCCACGCATAGCCGGCCCGAACCTCTAGGCGACGCCAGTGACGGGACCGCAGAACGTCTCCGATCGTCATTGCGAGCGAAGCGCGGCAATCCAGGGCGTCCAGGTCCGGCTCTGGATTGCTTCGCTGCGCGCTCATTGACGAAGCATACTGCTCTCATCCCATGACGTCGCCCCGCCGCTGGTGAAAACGGGTGCCCTGCACACCGGCCAATGGCGTCGCGGCGCGATCGGGCAGACAGCGGGCATGGCGGGGGACGGTCTTGATGGGCAGAGCGCGATCGGACGGTGCGTCGTCGGCCCCTGCTGCCAGCGCCGGGCTCCCATGGCGACCTCCCGACGCCGATCTCGTCGCTGCGGCGGGTAGCGGGGGATCGCGACGCGTTCGGGACGCTGATCGATCGGCACTACGACCGAATCCACGCGCTCGCTTGGCAGCTGACCGGATCGCGCAGCGAATGCGGAGGATATCGCGCAGGACGTCTGCTGTGCGCTCGTCCGGCGGATCGGCAGCTTTCGCGGCGAGGCGCGCTTTTCGACCTGGCTGTGCGGGATCACCTTCAACGCCTGCCGCGATGCGCGGCGCCGCGGCCGGGCGTTTCGGTGGGCTGACCGAACGGCTTGGCAGGTGATCGCCGGGATCGGGCGCGGGACGGGCCATGCCGATCTGCACGATGCAATGTGGGTGAAGAGCGCGGTGATGAAGCTGCCCGCCGCCTATCGCGATGCGGTGGTGCTGGTCGCGGGGCAGCAGTTGACCCACGCCGAAGCCGCCGCGATCTTGGGCGTTGCCGAGGCGACGGTGTCGTGGCGCCTGCACGAGGCGCGCAAGCGGTTGGGCGGGGGCGCGTAAAAAAAATGCGTGGGCGCTCCCAAGGATCATGCGGGCTGCCGCGTCGAAGGAACAGGCGGACGATGTGCCGCCGGTTCTTCGAGGAGACTGCCATGACCCGTGCCCGCTTCGCCCGCCCTGTCCTGCTCGCCGCACTGGGCCTGCCCGCGCTGTTCGTCATCGGATGCGCCGATACCACGCGGCGGACCGGCGCAGAGACTTCCGGCGGCCTGTCGCGCAGGAGGCGGCCAACGATATCGTCCCTGACGGGATCGCGCGCCACCGCCCCCCAACGAACCGGCACCGCCGCCCCCGCCGCCGCCGCCTCCGGTGCCTGCACCCATCATGATGATGTCGGCGCAGCGTATCGGCATGCCCCTTGCACACCGCACGCGCCGCCCTTTTCGATGACCGGCCGCGACCGCTTTACGCCGATCAAGCAGAATGCCTTCCACGCGCGTCGCCGAGGCGCCCGTCTCCACCTTCTCGCTCGACGTGGACACCGCCTCCTATGCGTTCGTGCGTGCGTCGCTGAACCGCGGCACGCTCGCCGCAGCGCGACGCGGTGCGAACCGAGGAGCTGGTGAACTATTTCCCCTATGACTATGCCCCCGCGAAGAGCGCGGCGGAGCCGTTCAGCACCGATCTGTCGGTCTTTCCTAGCCCCTGGGCGCCGGGGCGGCTGATCGTCCTCGTCGGCGTGCGCGGCTATGACCTCACCCGCACCACGCGGCCCCGTGCGAACCTCGTCTTTCTGGTCGATACGTCGGGATCGATGATGAAGCCCAACAAGCTTGCCATTGGTGAAGCAGTCGCCTGCAGCTGCTGCTCGGACAGCCTGGGCGAGGACGACCGGGTGGCGATCGTTGCCTATGCGGGTCAGGCCGGCACCGTGCTGGAGCCGACGCCGGCCAGCGACCGGACCCCGTATCCTCGCCGCGCTCGATCGGCATGGAAGCGGGCGGCAGCACCGCGGGCGCCGAGGGCATCCGCCAGGCCTATGCGCTCGCCGAACGCGACTTCGATCCAAAGGGCGTGAACCGCGTGATCCTGGCAACCGACGGCGATTTCAACGTCGGCATCACCGATCAGTGACCAGCTGAAGGGCTATATCGAGGCGGAGCGGACGATAGGGCGTCTATCTGTCCGTGCTCGGCTTCGGCATGGGCAATTACAACGATGCGCTGATGCAGACGCTGGCGCAGAACGGCAACGGCGTCGCCGCCTACATCGACACGCTGAACGAGGCGCGCAAGACGCTGGTGACGGAGGCGAGCTCGTCGCTGTTCCCGATCGCCAAGGACGTGAAGGTGCAGGTGGAGTTCAATCCCGCCGCGGTCGCCGAATATCGGCTGATCGGATACGAAAACCGGCTGCTGGCGCGCGAGGACTTCAATAACGATAAGGTCGATGCCGGCGATGTCGGCGCCGGGCGGACGGTGACGGCGCTGTACGAAGTGGTGCCACGTCGGCGGTCCGCGCACCGTCGATCCGCTGCGTTATGGCAAGGGCGCCAACGCCAGCCCGGCGAAGGCGCGCGCCGCCGAGCTGGGCTTCGTCAAGATCCGCTACAAGCTGCCCAAGGCATCGACCAGCCGGCTGATCGCAGCGACCGATCCCGGGTCGCCCATGCCAGCCCGCTTCGCCGATGCGCCGCGTGAACGCGCGCTTCGCCACCGCCTGTCGCCGGGTTCGCCGGGCTGCTGCGCGGCGGCACCTATGAAGGGCGGTTCGGCTATGGCGATATCGCGCGCATCGCGGTGGGGGGCGAAGGGGGCCGATCCGTTCGGCTATCGCGCGGAGTTCATCGACCTCGTCGGCAAGGCACGCGCCGCGCAGGCGATGCCGCCGCTGGTGCGCTGAGTATGGCGGGCGGCATTGACGCTTTCGGTGGCTCGCGTCGATGCCGCTATAGCCGGGGGGATGGCGCGCGTCCTTCCCCCCTGCCCGGCCGGTTGAGCCGCGATGGACAACGATCTCACCCGCCAGCTGCCCGATCCACCGCCGCCGCGCCCCGCCGCGCGGCGGGCGGCGCTGGATTGCGGCGATGGCGCGGTTCGATGGGGTGGAGGCGCCCCGCTCCGCCCAGCCGCCGACCGCCCGCACGTGCCGGCTGGCGGTTGCGGGCCGGGGCCGGGTGGGTGCGCTGGCCTCGATCGCGCTCGTCCGCCTTGGTGGGCATCCCGATGGCGCTCGATCATCTCGCGACGTGCCGAGCGAGGTCGCGCGCCAGCAGCCCAAAGACGATGCACGGCCGGAACTCGGATCGCGGCCGAAACCGGAGGATGCCGGCACCTGCGATCCGCCCGTGAAGGCCGAAGCGACGCCCACGCCCCGCCGCACCGGTACGCCGCGCGACGGAGAGGCAGGAGGATGCCGCTCCGCCGCCCCCTGCGTCCGCGCCGGTATCCCGCGCCCGCACCCGTGTCCGCGTTCGCGCCCGCGCCGGTGCCGGAAGCCGTGATGGAACCCGCGCCGCCGCCTCCACCGCCGCCCCCCGCCCCCCGCACCCGCGGCCCCGATGTCCGCCCCGGCCCAGGCGCAGGACGTCGTGGTTACGGGGTTCGCTGTGTCGCACGCCGCACCGGCGTCGGTCGCTACACAGAACGCGCTTCCAGCATTGCCGCCAACCCCGCAGATACGGCCTTGCGCACCGGCCTCAGCCGCGCTGGAGGCTGGCGATTCCACCGCCGCGATCGGCGCGCTGGACCGCGCCATCGCGCTGCGCCCCGACATGGCGAGCGCTTATCTGAACCGCGCGCTCGCCTATCGGCAAGCGCGGCGACCTGGCGCAGGCGGAAAAGGATATGGACCGCGCGATACGCCTCGATCGCTCCGCCCGCGCCTATGGCTTGCGCAGCGACATTCGGGCGGCGCGCGGCGATGCCAGGGGCGCGCAGAAGGATCGCGAGCGTGCCGAGCGGTTGGAGGCGGACGGGCGCCGGGCGATAGGCGTTTGCCCCGGGACTTGGTGTTTGCACCCGCCTCCCCTAAAGCACCGGCATGTCCCGTCTTCCTATCGTCGCGATCGTCGGCCGTCCCAATGTCGGCAAGTCGACGCTGTTCAACCGCCTCGTCGGCAAGAAACTCGCGCTGGTCGACGATCGGCCGGGCGTGACACGCGACCGGCGCGAAGGCGATGCGACGCTGATCGGCATGGACTTCCGCGTCGTCGACAACCGCCGGCTACGAGGATCACGACGCCCAGACGCTGCCCGGCCGCATGCGCTGCAGACCGAGGCGGCGATCGGCCAGGCGGACGTGGCGCTGTTCCTGGTCGATGCGCGCGCGGGCGTCGCTGCCGCTCGACGAAGAGATCGCGCGCTGGCTGCGCTCGTCGTCCACCCCCGTCGTCCTCGCCGCCAACAAGGCGGAGGGAAGGCCGGCGAACAAGGCATTCCTCGAATCCCTTCGCGCTGGGCTTCGGCGATCCGGTGCAGCTGTCCGCCGAACATGGCGAGGGCATGGGCGATCTGTTCGAGGCGCTACTCTTCCCCATCTGGAAGCCGCGCTGGAAGCGATTGCCCGAGGAAGAGGACGACGAGTCCCCCGACGCGCCGCTGAAGCTCGCCATCGTCGGACGCCCCAACGCGGGCAAGTCGACGCTGATCAACAAGATGCTGGGCGAGGACCGGATGATCACCGGACCCGAGGCCGGCATCACCCGCGATTCGATCGCGGTCGACTGGACGTGGTACGATCGCGACAAACATCCCTCGCGCCGTCCGGCTGATCGACACCGCCGGCATGCGCAAGCGCGCCAAGGTGCAGGACAAGCTGGAATAAGCTGTCGGTCGCCGATGCGCTGCACGCGGTCGACTTCGCCGAGGTGGTCGTGCTGCTGCTCGATGCGACGCTGGGGCTGGAGGCGCAGGACCTGCGCATCGCCGACAAGGTCCTGTCCGAAGGCCGCGCGCTGTTGGTGATCGCGTTGAACAAATGGGACGTCGCCGAAAACGCCTCATCGCTGTTCAACGGCGTCAAGCGCGCGCTGGAGGACGGGCTCTCCCAGGTGAAGGGCGTCACGGTGATGACCGTGTCAGCGGCGACCGGCAAGGGTATCGACCAGCTGATCCAGGCCTGTTTCGAAACGCGCGAAGCCTGGTCGCAGCGCGTCGGCACCGGCGAGCTCAACCGCTGGTTCGAACGCGCGGTCGAGGCGAATCCCCCGCCCGCCCCCGGCGGCAAGCGAATCAAGATGCGCTACGTCACGCAGATCAAGACACGGCCGCCCAGCTTCGTGATCTTTGGCACGCGCGTCGACCAATTGCCGGCGAGCTATGAACGCTATCTGGTCAATTCCATGCGTAAGGATTCTGGGATTTGGGGCAGTTCCTGTTCGCCTGACCTTCCGCGCGCCGAAGAATCCCTTCGACACCAAAGATTAGGGTCCGCCCTAATCGGCCGCATCGGCAACCAGCTGTTTACCGCTGCTCAATATGGTTGGTCCGATCCTGAGGGGAGAAGGCCGTGTCGTTCGAAGGCAGCACGTTGGTGGATTGGGCGGCGTTCGCCCAGGCGCGCGCCGAACTGGGCGCCGGCTTCGTGCGCATATTGGGCTATTTCCGCGAAGACGGCGTGAAATCGGTGTCGGCGATCGAACAGGCGATGCGCGCGCAGACCGCCGCCGCGATGGTGATTCCGGCGCACACGCTGAAGGGCGAGGCGCGTCAGTTCGGTGCCGAGCCGCTGGCGATGCTGGCCGAAACGATCGAGGAATTCGCGCGCGACTGCGTCGAGCGCCACGAAACCTGCGAAGAGGCGCTGGAGCATGTCGTGCGCCTGCGCCCCGCTGTTCTTCGAAACGCTCGCGCTGCTGGAGCGCGAGGCGAACCCGCTCGTGCCGCGGCGGCCGGCGGGCGGCGGCTTCGGGCGCCGTTTGGGGTAAGCCAAGGCCGATCGGCATTCACCGTCGTGATGGATTCCCGACGAGCGGAAAGACCTGAAAAAGGAGTTTTGTTCGCGCGGAGGCGCGGAGGACGCAGAGGTGTGGGGTCTGCCGCGCGAGCAGCCTGTCTATCTCGGTCGAGGTCAAGGCGAAGCGCTTCCACGCGCGAGACACCTCCGCGCCTCCGCGTGAACCGTCTTTTCTTCATTTCTTCGCATCTTGGCGTGAATGAATATCGATTGGTCCTGGCGATACGTCATCCCGGCCAAGGCTGGGATCCTCCCGTTGGCGGGCAGTGCGTTCCAACATGAAAAGACACAGCCTGCGCTGGGATGACGACGATGGCGGGGCCGCTACGCCGCCAATTCCACCTCTGACCCGACGCACGCCTCGCGAATATCCGCTGCCAGGGCGTCGACCCGCGCCGGATCCGCATCCCAGGCGAACATGAAGCGCGCGCCGCCGCCGATGAAAGTGTAGAAACGCCAGCCGCGCTGCCGCAGCGTATCGAGCACCGGTTCGGGCGCGATCAGGAACACCGAATTGGCCTGCACCGGGAACAGCAGCTCGATACCGGGCAGCCCCGACACCTGATCCGCCAGACGCCGCGCTGCGGCATTGCCGTGCTCGGCGTTGCGCAGCCATGCGTCGCTGTCGATCAGTCCGATCCACGGCGCCGACAGGAAGCGCATCTTGGACGCGAGCTGTCCCGCCTGCTTGCAGCGATAGTCGAAATCCTCGGCAAGGCTGCGGTCGAAGAAGATCACCGCCTCGCCGATCGCGAGGCCATTCTTGGTCCCGCCGAAGCACAGCACGTCGACGCCCGCTTCCCAAGTGATCGCGGCGGGGGAGCATCCCAGCGCCGCACAGGCATGCGCGAAGCGCGCGCCGTCCATGTGCAGCTTCAGCCCCAGTTCGCGGCAGACCGCAGCAATCGCCTGCACCTCTGGGATCGTATAGACCTGCCCCGTCTCGGTCGGCTGGGTGATCGTGACGACGCGCGGCTTGGGGAAGTGGATGTCGGACCGGCTGGTCGCCAGCGCGCGGATCGCGTCGGGGGTCAGCTTGCCGTCGGCGGACGGCGCAAGCAGCAGCTTCGACCCATTCGAGAAGAACTCCGGCGCGCCGCATTCGTCGGTTTCGACATGCGCCGCCGACGAACAGATCACGCTGTGGTACGATTGGCACAGCGAGGCGAGCGCCAGCGAATTGGCCGCGGTGCCGTTGAACACGAAGAACACCTCGGCATCCTTCGCGAACAGCGCGCGAAGACGGTCGGCGGCCGCCTGCGTCCAGTCGTCATCGCCATAGGCGACCGCCGATCCGGCATTGGCAGCGAGCATCGCCTGCATCGCCTCGGGGCAGGCGCCCGCATAATTGTCGCTGGCGAATTGCTGGGGCTGGGCGGTCACGGCGTCGGATCCTTGTGCAAAGCGGTCTGCACCCAAAGACGAACGATGATGTGGCGTGAGGTCCCGTTTGGTTGCCGGTCCGGCCACATCCCCCCGTTGCCGGGGGCGCCACCTTGCTCGGGGAGCAGGTTGGCGTCGAACGTCGTTCGACTCTTGATGCTGGCGGGGCGGTTAGCCGCCGCTCCCCGTGCGGTCAAGCCGCGCGCGGGCCCAGGCCGCCGCCTCCGCCACCACCGGGTCGTCGTCGCCGAGCAACCGGTCGAGCGCCGGGATCAGCGCCGGTGACCCGCTGTTGCCCGCGGCGATCGCGGCGTTGCGCACCATGCGATTGCGACCGATGCGCTTGATCGGCGATCCGGAGAAGACCTGCCGGAACCCCGCATCGTCCAGCGCCAGCAAATCGGCGAGCGCGGGCGCGGTCAGCTCGGCACGCGGGTGAAACGCCATATTGGCCGCAGCGCTGGCGGCGAACTTGTTCCAGGGGCACACCGCAAGGCAATCGTCGCAGCCGTAGATGCGGTTGCCGATGCCAGTCCGAAACTCCTCCGGAATCGGCCCGGCGTGTTCGATGGTGAGGTAGGAGATGCAGCGCCGCGCATCGAGGCGATAGGGCGCGGGAAAGGCATCGGTCGGGCAGGCCCGCTGGCAGGCGTCGCACGATCCGCAGCTGTCGCGCCCCGGCGTGTCCGGCGCGAGGTCGAGCGTCGTATAGATCGCGCCGAGGAACAGCCAGCTGCCGTGATCCCGGCTGACGAGATTGGTGTGCTTCCCCTGCCAGCCGAGGCCTGCCGCCTCGCTCAACGGCTTTTCCATCACCGGCGCGGTGTCGACGAACACCTTGAGGTCGCACCCCGCCTCGCGCGCCAGCCAGCGCCCCAAGGCCTTCAGCGCGCGCTTGACGACATCGTGATAATCGCCGCCCTGCGCATAGACGGAGATGCGGCCGACCTCCCCCTCGCCCGCCAGCGCCAGCGGATCGCGTGCGGGCGCGTAGCTCATGCCGAGCGCGATCACGCTGCGCACGTCGCTCCACAGGGCGGCCGGCGCGGCGCGCTGGGCACTGCGTTCCTCCATCCAGATCATGCCGCCGTGGCGGCCCTCGTCGAGCCATTGGCGCAGCCGTTCGCCGCTCCTGGGCGCGGCGTCGGCGTGCGCGATCCCGCAGGCGACGAAGCCGAGCGCCGCCGCCTCGGCCTTGATCCGCGCTTCGATAGGGTCCGGGGAAGGCTTGTCTTTCGCCACGCGCGCCCGCTACCACACCGTCCACGCCTATACACGCCCGTTCGGGCTGAGCCTGTCGAAGCCCATGCGCGTGCCCTTCGACAAGCTCAGGGCGAACGGAGGGGGATGCATGACGATCAACGCGAACGAACCGGCGGTTTTTGCCGAACATCTGGTCAAGCGCTTCGGCGAGCGGCGCGTCGTCGACGGCGTCGACCTGTCGGTGCCGCGTGGCGCGATCTACGGCGTGCTCGGCCCCAATGGCGCCGGCAAGACGACGACGCTGCGCACCTTGCTCGGCATCATCGAACCCGACGAGGGGCACCGCTCCATCCTCGGCCACGCCGCGCCGCGCGAGGCGAGCGACCGTGTCGGCTATCTGCCCGAAGAGCGCGGCCTGTACCCGTCGATGAAGGCGCGCGATGCGATCGCGTTCATGGGCGCGCTGCGCGGGCTCGATCGCCGTACCGGTCGCGCACGGGCCGCCGAGATGATGGAGGCCGCAGGCCTGGGCCATGCGATCGACGAGAAGATCAAGAAACTGTCGAAGGGCATGGCGCAGCTCGTGCAGCTGCTGGGATCGGTGGTGCATCGCCCCGACCTGCTGGTGCTCGACGAACCGTTCAGCGGCCTCGACCCGGTCAACCAGGAAAAGCTCGAATCGCTGATCCTCGCCGAGCGCGACCGCGGTGCGACGGTGCTGTTTTCGACCCACATCATGGCGCATGCCGAGCGCGTGTGCGACCGGCTGGCGATCATCGCCGGCGGCAAGCGCCGCTTCGAAGGGACGGTGGACGCGGCGCGGGGCACGCTACCCAGCCAGGTCCGCTACCTGCCGACGCATCCCGACGCCGCGATCGCAGAAGTGCTGCCGCATGACGCGATGCGCGACGGCGAAGGCTGGCGCTTCCAGCTGCCCGGCGAGGGGATCGAAGGGCTGCTCGGCACGCTGATCGCGCGCGGCTATGGCATCGGCGGCCTGTCGATCGAACGGCCCAGCCTGCACGACGCCTTCGTCCGCATCGTCGGCCGCGACGCCGCCAACCAGCCGGGCGCCAGTCAGTCGAATGGGGGAGCCACCGCATGACCAACCTCGCCCGCACGCTGCGCCAAGCGCTCACCATCGCGCGCCGCGATTTCATCGCGACCGTCTTCACGCCGATCTTCCTGCTGTTCCTGTTCGCGCCGGTCATCATGGGATCGTTCGGCGCGATCGGCGGCATGGGTGCAGCGAGCGTCGCCGACGGCCGTGCCGACAAGACGCGGATGGTCGCCATCGTATCGCCGGATCAGGCGCGCGTGATGACCGACGCGGACGATCGCCTGCGCGACGTGTTCCGCCGCGACGAAGAGGCGCCCCCCGCCCTCGCCACGCTGACGCCGACGGGCGACGCCGCGGCGCAGGCGCGCGCCGCGTTCGAAAGCAAGGATTACGAAGCGAGCGCCGTGCTGTACGGCCCGCTCGACCGACCGCAGATCCTGTATGGACCGCGCGGCAAGCGGGCCGCCGATTATCTGGGCGTGCTGGCCCAGGAAACGCTGACCGCGGATAAACTCGGCAGCGCCGTACCGCGCGTCGTCGCGACCAAGACGCCGCTCGAACGGCAGAGCGGCTCCGCGGGCAACCGCCGCCAGTCTGCGTCTTTCGCGGTGTTCGGCGTGTTCCTGCTCAACCTGTTCCTCGCCAGCCAGGTCGTCGGCACGATGGCGGAAGAGCGCAACAACAAGGTGATCGAGGTGCTCGCCGCCGCGGTGCCGCTGGAAAGCGTGTTCCTGGGCAAGCTGCTCGGCATGTTTGGCGTCGCGCTCCTGTTCGTCGGCTTCTGGGGTGATCATCGCCAAATTGGGCTCGTTCCTGCCCGCCGATGTGGCGAGCGCGCTGGCGATTCAGACCGCGGTCGGCACGCCGGTGTTCGTCGCCCTCTTCGTCACCTATTTCACCATGGGCCTATCTGCTGCTCGGCTCGGCCTTCCTCGTCGTCGGCGCGCAGGCCTCGACCCCGCGCGAAATCCAGATGCTCGCGCTGCCGATTTCAGTGTTGCAGATGGGCATGCTGGCGCTGGCGCTGGCCGGCACCGCCAACCCCACCGGCTGGGTCGCGACCGTGGCGGAGCTGTTCCCGCTGTCCTCCCCCTTCGCGATGGCGGGCCGCGCCGCGACCCTCGCCGACGATCTGGCCGCATCTCGCGGCGATCGCGTGGCAGCTGTTGTGGGTGTCGATCTTCATCACGCTCGGCGCGCGGCTGTTCCGGCGCGGCGTGCTGCAATCGGGCAGCGCCCGGCCGTTTTGGAAGCACGCGAAAGCCAATTGACATAAGTGTCAGTCGGGTATCTCCTGTCGGCAAAAGACAGGAGAGTGATGATGGCGACCCTCATGCAGGCAACCGCACCCGCGGTCGATCCGTTCGACGTCAGCCGCGCGGAACTGTACCGCGACGACACCTGGCACTCGCCCTTCGCGCAATTGCCGCGCCGAGGCCCCGGTCTATCGCTGCGAGCACAGCGACTACGGCCCGTACTGGTCCGTCTCGACCTACAAGCCGATCGTCGAGGTCGAATCGCTGCCTGAGATTTATTCGTCCGAGGTCGGCGGCATCACCCTCGCCGACTTTATCCCGGAAAGCGACGTGCGCATGCCGATGTTCATCGCGCGGGATCGGCCGGTGCATACCGGGCAGCGGCGCACCGTGGCGCCCGCCTTCACGCCGTCCGAAATGGTGCGGATGAGCGACGACATCCGCCGCCGCACCGCCGAAATCCTTGACAGCCTGCCGTGGAACACGCGGTTTGACTGGGTGGATACCGTCTCGATCGAGCTGACGACACAGATGCTCGCCATTCTGTTCGACTTCCCGTGGGAGGACCGGCGCAAGCTCACCTTCTGGTCCGACTGGGCGGGCGATATCGAGCTGGTGAAGAACGAGGAACTGCGCAAGCAGCGCCTCGGCTACATGTACGAATGCGGCGCCTACTTCCAGAATCTGTGGAACGCGAAGGTCGGCCAGCCGCAGACGCCCGACCTCATCAGCATGATGATCCATTCGGACGCGATGAGCCACATGGATCATTTCGAATTCATCGGAAACCTGATCCTGCTGATCGTCGGCGGCAACGACACGACGCGCAACTCGATGACCGCGCTCGCTTATGGCCTCGATCGCTTCCCGGACGAGCGCGCCAAACTGGAGGCGGACCCGACACTGATCCCCAACACGACGCAGGAGATCATCCGCTGGCAGACCCCTCTCGCGCACATGCGCCGGACCGCAACGCGCGATACCGAGCTGATGGGGCAGACGATCCGTGAAGGCGACAAGCTGGCGCTGTGGTACATCTCCGCCAACCGGGACGAGAGCGTGTTCGGCCCGGATGCGGACCGGATCGTGGTCGACCGGCCCAATGCGCGACGCCACCTCGCCTTCGGTCACGGCATCCACCGCTGCGTCGGCGCGCGGCTGGCCGAGTTGCAGATCGGCATCCTGATGGAGGAAATGGCGAAGCGGCGGATGCGGGTGAACGTCGTCGGCGAACCGACGCGCGTCGCCGCGTGCTTCGTGCATGGTTACCGGCAGTTGCCGGTGGAGATCAGCCGGTATTGATGGCTGCCCATTCCGTCATTGCGAGCGTAGCGAAGCAATGCAGAGCCGCACCAGGACGCCCTGGATTGCCGCGCTTCGCTCGCAATGACAAAGGGGGGATGCGCAGGGCCGTCCCTTAGTTCGGCTTCACCACCTCGACGCTCACCGGCGCCACGCCCGAACAGTCGCCTGCTTCCGCCTTGGCGACTGCAGCCGGCTTCCTGCGACCCATCGTCCAGTTCGCCTGCATCCGCACGCGCGGGTTGGGCGCGCACCAAATTTCGCCGGTATCGTTGATCGCGGTGACCCAGATGAGATTATGCTCCTGCCCGTAATCGATGACGGCAAAGGCATAGCCTGCCCCCTTGTCGAGAACGTGGACAGGAAGCGGCGGATCGAGCTGCTGGAACGACATGGTATCACCTCTCGGTCATGCCAAGCGCGCGAATGGGAAGCGAGGTTCCCGGTTAGATCAATAGCATGGGTGGGGATGAAACCGGCCGCATCGCGTCTTACATCACGATCATGACCGATCAGCCCAGCCGCCGCTCGCTTCTATCCCTCGCCGCCACCGGCGCCGTCGGCGCCTTTCTGTGGGGGTGCCGCAACGCGCCCGCCGCAGCCGCGGAGCGCTATCCGGTGGAGATGAGCGATGCGGCATGGCGCAAGAAGCTCGGCGATGCGGCGTGGACCGTGCTGCGGCACGAGGGCACCGAGCGGCCCTATTCCAGCCCGCTGAACGGCGAGCATCGCACCGGCACCTTCGCGTGCAAGGGCTGCGGGCAGCCGCTATTTTCGTCCAAGACCAAGTTCGAAAGCGGCACCGGCTGGCCCAGTTTCTATGCGCCGCTGAAGGGCGCGGTCGGGACGCGCAGTGATCGGTCCCTGATGATGGAGCGTGTCGAGGTGCATTGCAGCCGCTGCGGCGGGCATCTGGGCCATGTGTTCGACGACGGGCCGAAGCCGACCGGCAAGCGCTATTGCATGAACGGCGTGGCGATGACGTTCCGGGCGGGGTGAGGGCAGAACACTGCGTGACCGCAGTCCTGGCCCCATTCCCCCGTTCGCCCTGAGCTTGTCGAAGGGCGGCTGTCCTTGAACGTTACGCTTGGGGAACCCTGCCCTTCGACAGGCTCAGGGCGAACGGCGCTGGAGGTAAGCCCGTAAGCCCAGATTACTTCGCCGCGACCGGAACCACCGGCACGGCGGCAGCGGTGGCGATGATGCTGGTGTCCATGTCGACCGTCGGCGTGGCGGGCTCGTCATCGATCGCCGGGGCATGGCCCGAATAGATGAAGCCGTTGGTGGGATAGATCGAGGTGCCGAGGCCGCCGGTCGGGCCGTACCACACCTTCACTTCGCTCCAGTCGCCGGCCGCCGAGACGTCGATCGCGCGAACGTTGCGCTCGATGGCGCCGGGGCGCGACCAATTGGCGTGGGTGAGGAGCACTTCGCGGTCGCTGACGACCCGCGACACCATCGCGACATGGCCGACGCGCATGCGGCGGGTGGACTGGAAGGCGAGGACGGCACCGACCTTCGGCGCATGGCCGCGGTCGTACCGGCCGGCGGCCTGGCTCCACCAGGTGTTGGCGTTGCCGTGGATGTCGATGCCCGAGATTTCCCGGGCATAGGGCGCGCACTGCCAGAACTGCGCCATGGCCGGGGTGGCCATCATCAGGCCGCACGATACCACCAGCGCAAAACGCGCTGCCAACGCCTTCAAAGTCATTTGCTGACCCCCCGGTCAAAACCCGTTCGTCGAGGATGTCGCTACACAGGGGGTCGGCTTTCGCCAACAGGCGCGGGAACCATAAGCGCCCAACGGTGTTTGCGCGCCGACGAAGCGATGGGATGAACGGTAAATCGCGATCCTGTCGCCACGCTGAACGGCGAAATGCTCAGGAATCAGCCAGTTTTGCTGCCCCAAGTCGCGCCAGCCGCGCTTCATGCTCAGCACGGCCGAACGGAAAGCGGGTGAAGACGAACGCCGCGCAGCCGGCGATCAGCAGATAGGTGACGCCGAAGGTCAGCGTCAGCCGGTCGATCGTGTCGACCGGTACGGTGCCGGGCACCGCCTTTTCAGGGAAGCCGGCGATCGCCAGGATGACGCCCGCCAGAAAGATGCCGATCCCCGACGTGCATTTCTGGACGAAGAAGGAGCCGGCGAAGAACACCCCTTCCGAGCGGCGACCGGTGCGCATCTCCGAATCCTCGACGACGTCCGCCATCATCGACGCGCCCAGGATGAACGCGCTGACGTTGCACGCGGTCGCGGC
Source organism: Prunus mongolica (assembly GCA_030345395.1). Lineage (NCBI taxonomy): Eukaryota > Viridiplantae > Streptophyta > Magnoliopsida > Rosales > Rosaceae > Prunus > Prunus mongolica. The sequence continues at coordinate 30,068,454 of CM059237.1, forward strand.
GGCGAAGAAGACGAGCAGGATCGGCAGCAGCGCGTGCTGCCCCACATCCGGCAACACCTGAAGCAACCGCAGTGCGTACGGCGCGATGTTGAGCGTCGCGCCGATCGCCACCGCACCGGCCGCCGCGCGCGGCTTGCTCATCCGCTTGCCGATCCGCGGCGCGGCGACGAAGGCCACCAGCACGCCGCCGAACAGCGCGACCGTCGCATAGACGAACACGACGCCCTGGAAGCCCCAGACGTAGGTGTAGAGATAGGTCGACATCGCATAGCTGATGCCCTGCACCGTATAGGCGCACAGGCCCGCCAGCATCAGGATGGCGAAGGCGCGGTTCTTCACCGTGTCCGCCAGTTCGCGCAGGTTTTCGCGGAACGTCTGCCGTTCGATCGGCGGGTTGGGTAGATTGGGGATCTCCTTATGCGTACCTGCCGCAGAGGTCAGGATCGCCGCGCCCATCAGCAGGGCACCGAGGATCGAATAGCCGACATAGCCCTGCCGGTTGAGCAGCCCGTTAGCATGCTCCGGCGTCGGCGCGAGGAAATAGAGATAGGCGGACACCAGCATGGTGAGCCCGCCCGCCCAGCCGAACAGATAGCGCCACGCCATGATCCGCGTCCGCTCGTCATAGTCCGACGACAGTTCGGGTGTCAGCGCGACCGAGGGGACCTCATAGGCACTCACCGCGGTGCGGACGAGGACCGCGCAGGCGAACAGCCAGCCAAGCGTCGCGCCCTGCCCCCAGCCGCTCGGCGGATTCCACAGCAGAACCCAACCGACCATGATCGGCAGCGCCGAGCCGTACATCCACGGGTGCCGCCGTCCCCAGCGCGTGCGCGTACGATCGGACAGGAAGCCGACCGCGGGATCGACGAAGGCGTCGATCAGTAGCGCGACCATCACGACGAGGCCGACGGTCGCGGACGGCAGACCGACGACCTGATTGTAGAACAGCAGCAGGAAGGTGCCGAACCCGGCATCCTTCACGCCATAGGCCACAGCCCCGAAGGCGTAGCTGCCCATCGCACCGCTTCGCAGGCGCCGAGCCGCCGGTACGGCCGCCGTCCCTGCTGTCGCCTCTGCCACCGGTCGCATGCAAGCTCCTGTTTTGTCGGGGATCATAGCCGCGCACCGGGGGTGGTCAATCACGCTTTCGAATTTCGGGTTTGCAGCCGCTCCGTCCAGATCATAGGATAATCAGGTCACAACCCGCCCGTCACCGGGCATTGCAGTGGATACGGCATGGCCCTCGACCCCGAAACCTTCGACGCGCTGATCGATACCGTCCGTCGCTTCGTCGGCGAACGGCTGCGCCCCCTCGAAGCCGATGTGGAGGCCGCCGACGCCATCCCCGACGCGGTCGTCGCGGAGATGAAAGAGATGGGCCTGTTCGGCCTGTCGATCGCCGAGGACTATGGCGGTCTGGGCCTCGACATGGTTGAGGAATGCCGCGTCGCGATTGAGATGGGGCGGACGACGCCGGCCTTCCGATCCACCTTTGGCACCAATGTCGGCATCGGCAGCCAGGGGCTGGTGATGGCCGGCACGCCCGAACAGAAGGCCGAATGGCTGCCGCGCATCGCCAGCGGCGAGATCGTCACCAGCTTCGCGCTGACCGAACCCGATGTCGGCAGCGATTCCGGCAGCGTGAAGACGCGTGCCGTTCGGGATGGCGACGTCTATCGCCTGTCAGGCACCAAGCGCTACATCACCAATGCCGACAAAGCGCAGCTGTTCACCGTGATGGCACGGACCGGTGACGAAAAGGGCGCCCGCGGCGTCTCGGCCTTTCTGGTGCCCAAGGACCTGCCCGGCATCACCATCGGCGAACCCGAAAAGAAGATGGGGCAGAAGGGCGCCAAGGTCGCCGACGTCCATTTCGACGACGTGCCGGTGCCGGTCGCCAATCGCTTGGGCGCGGAGGGCGAAGGCTTCAAGATCGCGATGCGCGTGCTCGACCGCGGCCGGCTGCACATCAGCGCGGTCTGCGTCGGCGTCGCCGAACGGCTGATCGCCGACAGCGTCGCTTATGCCACCGGCCGCCAGCAATTCGGCAAGGCGATTGCCGAACACCAGCTGATCCAGGGCATGATCGCCGACATGAAGACCGAAGCGCTCGTCGCCCGTGCGATGGTGCTGGAAACGGCGGCCAAAAAAGATCGCGGCGAAGACGTGGTGCTGGAAAGCGCGGCGGCGAAGTATTTCGCCAGCGAGATGGTGGGTCGCGTCGCCGACAAGGCGGTGCAGGTCTATGGCGGCGCCGGCTATATCGCCGATTACGGCATCGAACGCCTCTACCGCGACGTGCGCCTGTTCCGCATCTACGAAGGCACCAGCCAGATCCAGCAGGTCATCATCGCGCGCGAAACGATGAAACGCGGGGGGTAGGCCGCAGCGAATCAGCCCCGCTGATCCGCGGCTCGGCGGCCTACCGCGGCCAGCGGGTCGCGGCACGCGAACCCGACTGACGACGCGGCTTTGCCGCGGCGCGTAACCAGGAGAAACATCATGGACACCACCAACCTCTTCCGCCTCGACGGCAAGGTCGCGCTCGTCACCGGCGGCAGCCGCGGCATCGGCAAGATGATCGCCGCCGGCTTCATCGCCCAGGGCGCGAAGGTCTATATCTCCAGCCGCAAGGCGCCGGCCTGCGACGACACTGCCGCCGAACTCGGCCCCAATTGCATCCCCTTGCCGTGCGACGTCAGCACCGTCGCCGGTTGCAAGGCGCTGGCGGAGCAACTTGCCGCGCATGAGGACAAGCTCGACATCCTCGTCAACAATGCGGGTGCCGCCTGGGGCGTGCCGTTCGAGGAGTTCCCGGAAAGCGGCTGGGACAAGGTGATGGACCTCAACGTCAAATCGCCCTTCTTCCTGACGCAGGCACTGCATGGCCTGCTGAAGGCCGCCGGCACGCCGGGCCGCCCGGCCAAGGTCATCAACATCACCTCGATCGACGGCCAGCGCCTCAATCCGTGGGAGACGTACAGCTACCACGCCTCCAAGTCGGCGCTGATCTATCTGACGAAGCGCATGGCCGCGCGGCTGGTGCGCGACCACGTCAACGTCACCTCGATCGCGCCGGGCGCCTTCGCCAGCGACATGAACAAGGCCGCCCGCGACCATGGCGACGACGTCGCGCAGGGCATTCCCGCCGGCCGCATCGGCACCGATGAGGATATGGCTGGGGCCGCTATCTACCTCGCGAGCCGCGCGGGCGATTACGTGATCGGCGAGACGATCACGGTCGACGGCGGCCTGGTCCACGCCGCGCTGGGCACCAGCATCGACGCCTGAGCACGGCGGCCGGGACGGCGATGTCCGTCCCGGCCAGCGCGTCCCCTCACCCCGCCCCGCTGACCGCAGCCGTCCTCGGCGGGCGCCGGCGCATCCGGCAGCGCCTCGACACCGGGCAGGTCCCAGCGATCCATGGTAATCGCCGAACAGGCATAGGTCGCCTTGTTACGGAAGGTCGCCGGCTTCAGCGCCGCGGCGAGGGCCGGCTGCGATCCGGCCAGCGCCTTTTGCGCATCCTCGGCATGCCGGACATAGGCGATGCCCGACGTCGAGACGCCGAGCGCCGACTTGCTGTCCACGACCGGGATGAAGTCGCCGAGATAGGCCACCTCGCCCGCCTCGACATGGAAGGTCGGTGCGCCGAAGCAGTTGGTCGTCGTCGCCATCTTGGTGATGACCGCGGTCGAGGCGATGACATAGTCGCCCGGCGTCACGCGTAGCACCTGCACCTCATAGGGTGCCTTGCGATCGGCGCTGCCGACGGCGACATCGTAGACCGTCTTGTCGCCCGTCTTCTTCCAATCCTTGGGGCGATAGACAAGGTCCCGCCCCTTCGTATCGTACCGCGTCAGCTGCACGAAGCCAGACCGGCCTGCGCTCGCCGCGTTCGGGCGGCGGAAGGCGACGACCACCGCCCCCTCACCCGGCGCGAGGACGAAGGGCGCGGCGGCATCCACCTTCTTGCCCAGGAACAGCGTACCGGGCGCGCTGAGCGGCGCATCGACGCGTGCGACGAGATCATCGGGCTGCGCGAAGGTCGTGCGTTCGGTGATTGTGCCGTCGACGGTCTGGGCGCCGACGATGCCGTTGAAATAGGCGTCGCGATCCGCGTCGGTCATCGCACCGACCCGCGCGGCATTCTCCTTCGACACCTCGACCACGCGCCAGCCGTCGATCAGCAGGCAATTGCGGCGATTGGCGCGCCGCTGCTGCCCCTCGGCGATCGCGCCGGCAATCAGGCCGCCAATCCCGCCGCCGATCCCCGCGGCGATCGGCGACATCAGCGCCGGGTTGTAGTAATAAGGGATCGACCCCGAGGGCGTCCGCGACCCGCGCGCGATCAGGCGACAGCGCTGCCAGGCCGCATCATATTGCGCGCGCGTCGCGCCCGGCCGGTTGTAGAAATGGCTGTCCTTCAGGTCGCGCGCCGCATCCTTGGCGATCTCTTCAGGCGTATCGCGCGGATCGGCGGGCGGCGTCTGCGCCACGGCGGGCGGCTTGGTGCCGCCATAGGTCACCGGCAGCGTCGCCTGCGCATAAGCGATATGCGCCGTACCGCACGCCGCGAGCAGGCTCGCAGCCACCATCATCCTGTCCATGCATCCCCCCCGGAACTGGTTCCGAAGCGGATCATACGCAGGCCAAGGCCGGCGGCAAGGCTCTATCGCCCGCCGCCGGCCCCTGTCCGGTCAGCGCGCGATGCCGCCCGCCGCCAGCACCGCCAGTGTCACCAGCTCGCTCGCCGTCGAGGTCATCGGCGCGATCTGCACCGGCTTTTCCATGCCGATCAGCATCGGGCCGATTACGCTGTCACCGCCCAGTTCGCGTAACAGCTTGGCAGCGATGTGGGCCGATTGCAGGCCCGGCATGATCAGGATGTTGGCGGGGCCCGACAGGCGCGCGAAGGGATAGTTCGCCAGCTGCTTGGGGTTCAGCGCGACGTCGGGCGGCATCTCGCCTTCATATTCGAAGCCGACATTGCGCTTGTCGAGTTCGGACACCGCGTCGCGGATATTGTCGACCCACGCGCCCTTGGGGTTCCCGAAGGTCGAATAGCTCAGCATCGCGACCCGCGGTTCGTGGCCCATGCGGCGCGCGACCTGCGCGGTCTGTTCGGCGAAATCGGCGAGCTGTTCGCCGGTCGGCCGCTCGTTCACCGTCGTATCGGCGATGAAGACGGTGTGGCTCTGCCCGACGAGCACGTGGATGCCGAAGGGGGTGCGCCCTGCCTCCGGATCGATCACGCGCTTCACCTGACGCATCGATTCCGCCCAGGTGCGGGTGATGCCGGTGATCATCGCATCCGCCTCGCCGAGCTGCAGCAGCGCCGAGCCGAAGACGTTGCGATCCTGGTTGATCATCCGCTCGACATCGCGGCGCAGATAGCCGCGGCGTTGCAGGCGGTTGTACACGAAGTCGACCATCTTCGGCACCAGCGGCGAATGGCGGCTGTTGTGGACCTCATATTCCTGCGGGTTGGAGACACCCAAAGCCTTCAGGCGATCGTACACGTCGTCGCGGCCGACGAGCACCGGGCGTACCGTAGCCGCCTTCCTTGAAGGCGATGGCGGCGCGCAGCACCACTTCCTCCTCGCCCTCGGCGAACAGCACGCGCTTCGGCCGCGCCCGCGCGCCTTCATAAGCGAGGCTGAGCACCGACGTCGTCGGGTTGAGCCGTGCGCGCAGCTGCTGGCGGTACGCCTCCATGTCGAGGATCGGCTTGGTCGCGACGCCCGAATCCATCGCCGCCTTGGCGACGGCGGAGGGCACCAGCTCCATCAGCCGCGGATCGAACGGCGCCGGGATGATATATTCGGGGCCGAAGCTGTGCTGCACGCCATAGGCCATCGCCACCTCTTCCGGCACGCGCTCGCGTGCCAGTTCGGCGATGGCGTTGGCGGCGGCGATCTTCATCGCATCGTTGATGCCGGTCGCGCGCACGTCCAGCGCGCCGCGAAAGATGAAGGGGAAGCCGATGACGTTGTTGACCTGGTTGGGATAGTCCGACCGGCCGGTAGCGATGATCGCATCGGGGGCGCGCCGCCTTGGCGAGTTCGGGACGGATTTCCGGTTCGGGATTGGCCATGGCGAAGATGATCGGCGCCTTCGCCATGTCCTTCACCATCTCGGGCTTCAGCGCGCCCGCGGCGGACAGGCCCAGGAAGACGTCGGCGCCGTTCAGCGCCTCGGTCAGCGTGCGGCGGTCGGTGGCGGCAGCATGCGCCGACTGCCACTGGTTGATGTCCTCGCGGCCCTGGTAGATCACGCCTTCGCGATCGCACATGATGACGTTGTCGTGGCGCACGCCCATCGCCTTCATCAGCTCGGTGCAGGCGATCGCCGCCGCGCCGGCGCCGTTGACGACGACCTTCACCTCGTCCAGCCGACGCCCGGTCAGCAGGCAGGCGTTGATGAGCCCCGCGGCACAGATGATCGCGGTGCCATGCTGGTCGTCATGGAAGACCGGGATGTTCATGCGTTCCCGAAGGGTCTGCTCGATGATGAAGCATTCGGGCGCCTTGATGTCTTCCAGGTTGATGCCGCCGAAGCTCGGCTCCATCAGTTCGATCGCATCGATGATCCGGTCGACGTCCTCGGTCTTCAGCTCGATGTCGATCGAGTCAACGTCGGCGAAGCGCTTGAAGAGCACGGCCTTGCCTTCCATCACCGGCTTGGACGCCAGCGCGCCGAGGTTGCCCATGCCGAGGATCGCGGTGCCATTCGAGATGACCGCGACGAGGTTGCCCTTGGCGGTATAGTCGTAGGCGGTGGCGGGGGTCATCGGCGATCGCCTGCACCGGCACCGCGACGCCGGGCGAATAAGCGAGCGCGAGGTCGCGCTGCGTCGCCATCGGCTTGGACGCGATGATCTCGATCTTGCCCGGGCGCCCCTCCGAATGGAACAGCAGCGCCTCGCGCTCGGAAAACTGGACGGACGCTGTGTCGTCGGACATGGGGACCTCGCTGCCGGGGAAGGACGCTACGGCTCTTGGCCGTTCCGGCACAGGCTTTCAACCCAAAGGCGGAGCAGGTATGATCGCGGGATGAAGCACGAGGCCGGATTCTCTACGCCGACGATCCCCCTGCCGACGGCCGCGGACTTCGCCCGCGCCAAGCAAGGCTATCAGGCAGGCGACGGCGTCGATCACATCGTGGTGCGCCAGTGGCTTCGCACATGGGGCGAACCCGGTCACGTACCCTTTGAGGAATGGCTTGCCGCCCAGAATGGCTAAGGTCGTCTGGAGCCGACAGGCCCTGGCCGACCTCAATGCCATAACCGCCTACATTCAACAGTTCGATCCCGGCGCCGCCCTGCGAACGCGAACCCGCCTGTCGGACCTCGGCGACAGTCTGATCTTCTTTCCGCATCGCGGACGGCCTAAGGGGGACGGCCATCGCCAGCTGACGACGGCACCGCCGCACATCATCACCTATGCCGTCGAGGGCGAGGACGTGACCATCCTCTCCGTCCACCACGGCGCCCGAAACATAGACTGAACCGTATGACTTCCACCCCCACCCCGATGATGGCGCAATACCTCGGCCTGAAGGCGGAGGCGGAGGATTGCCTGCTGTTTTACCGCATGGGCGACTTCTTCGAATTGTTCTTCGACGATGCGCGCATCGCGAGCCAGGTGCTCGACATCGCCCTCACCGCGCGCGGCGAGCATGATGGCGAGAAGGTGCCGATGTGCGGCGTGCCCGTCCATGCCGCGACCGCCTACCTTCAGCGCCTGATCAAGGCGGGCCACCGCGTCGCCATTGCCGAACAGACCGAAAGCCCCGAGGCGGCACGGAAGGCACGCGGCAGCAAGGCGCTGGTCAATCGCGCGATCGTGCGGGTCGTCACCGCCGGCACGCTGACCGAAGAGGCGCTGCTCGACGCGCGTAGCGACAATTGGTGCGTCGCGATCGGCGAGGCGGCGGGCGCGGTGGCGCTGGCGGCGGCGGACGTGTCGACCGGGCGGTTCGTGGTGATCGACTGTTCGGCCGACGCGCTGGGTGCAGAACTGGCGCGACTTGGCGCGGCCGAGGTGGTGGCCTCCGAAGCCAGCGACCATGCGGACGCGGCGACCAGCCTGCGGCCGCGTGGCGGCTTCGACAGCGGCGGCGCTGAGGCGCGGCTGAAAGCATTGTTCGGCGTGGCGACGCTCGACGGCTTCGGCAGCTTCTCCCGCGCAGGCCTGGCGGCGGCGGGCGGTCTCGTCGCCTATCTGGAGCATACCGCGAAGGGCGCCCTGCCCTTCCTCCGCCCGCCGCAGCTGGCCCGCGCCGCGGAGACGATGGCGATCGACGCCGCGACGCGCGAAAGCCTGGAGCTGACCTGCACCACCAACGGCCAACGCAAGGGCAGCCTGCTCGACTGTATCGACCGGACGGTGACGGGCGCGGGCGCACGGGCGCTGGCGAGCGATCTTGGCGCGCCGCTGATGGATGCCCGAGCGATCGACGAGCGGCTGGATCTGGTGCAGCATTTCCACGACCAAGCCGGGCAACGTGAGCAGGTGCGGGCCGCGCTGCGGGCACTGCCCGATATCGGGCGCGCGATCGGCCGGCTGGCGGCGGGGCGCGGGTCGCCGCGCGATCTGGGGCAGCTGCGCGACGGGCTGGACGGCGCGTGGCACCTCGGCGAGCGGCTGGGCCAGATCGATGCGCCGCTGGCGTTGCTCCGCCGGATCGCGCCCGCGCTGCGCGGCCATGGCGCGCTGATCGACCTGCTCCGCCGCGCGCTCGTGCCCTCGCCGCCGATCGAGGCGAGCGACGGCGGCTATATCGCGGCGGGCTATGACGACGCGCTCGACGCGCTGCGGGATACCGGCGCCGGCGGACGCCGCGCGATCGCGGCGCTGGAGGCGGAGATGAAGGCCGCAACCGGCATCGCGACGCTGAAGGTCCGCCACAACAACGTGCTCGGCTATCATGTCGAGGTGCCGGCGAGATCGGCCGACGCGCTGATGCAGCCCGACAGCGGCTTCACCCATCGCCAGACGCTGGCCGGCGTCGTGCGCTTCAACACGCCCGCACTGCACGAGGTCGCGGCCAAGGTGTCGCAGGCCGGCGCGCATGCGCTCGCCGCCGAAGCGGCGCATCTGGAAGAGCTGACCGCCGCAGCGCTGGCGCAGCGCGAGGCGATCGCGGCGACCGCCGATGCGCTCGCCCGGATCGACGTCGCCGCAGGCCTTGCCGAACGCGCGGCCGAAGGCGGCTGGGCGCGCGCGACGATCGCCGACCATCCCTGCTTCGACGTGATCGGTGGTCGGCATCCGGTGGTCGAGGCCGCTGTCGCCAAGGCCGGCGAGCGCTTCGTCGCCAACGACTGCACGCTGTCGCCCGACTCCCGCCTGTGGCTGGTGACGGGTCCCAACATGGGCGGCAAGTCGACCTTCCTGCGCCAGAACGCCCTCATCGCGGTGCTGGCGCAGGCAGGCAGCTTCGTGCCCGCGACCAGCGCGACGCTGGGGCTGGTCGACCGCCTGTTCAGCCGCGTCGGCGCGTCGGACAACCTCGCTCGAGACCGCCGCGATCCTGGCGCAGGCGACGCCGCAGAGCTTCGTCATCCTCGACGAGGTCGGGCGCGGCACCAGCACCTACGACGGGCTCGCCATCGCCTGGGCGGTGGTGGAGGCGATCCACGAGGACAATCGCTGCCGCTGCCTGTTCGCGACACACTACCACGAGCTGACCCGCCTTGCCGAACGCTGCGACGCGCTGACGCTGCACCATGTCCGGGCGCGGGAGTGGAAGGGCGAGCTGGTGCTGCTGCACGAGCTGGCGACGGGGCCGGCGGATCGCAGCTACGGGCTTGCCGTGGCGCGGCTGGCGGGCATGCCGCCGGCAACGGTGGCGCGGGCGAAGGCGGTGCTCGCCAAGCTGGAAGCGGGGCGCGCGAAGACCGGCGGGCTGGCTGCGGGGCTCGACGACCTGCCGCTGTTCGCGGCCGCCGCACAGGTGGAAGAAGAGACGTGCGATGCCATCCGCGCGGAGGTGGAGGCGCTCGACGTCGACGCGCTGACGCCGCGCGAGGCGCTGGATACGCTGTACCGGCTGAAGGCGTTAGCGCGGGAGGCGTGAGCAGGTTGCCGGGCCAACGGCCCGGCTGAAACCATCCGGGGGATGGTTTCACCTGCTCACGTGCCGGGCGGATCGCGGGGTGCGGGGATGCGCCTGCCCCCCACACTTCGTCACCCCGGACTTGGTCCGGGGTCCACTCCGCGACGAGGGGGACGGCTAGAGGCTTGACCGCCCCCGTGTGGCACGGTGGACCCCGGAACGAGTCCGGGGTGACGGGATGGGTGGAGCGACGTCCCGGTTACAGCACGAACCGGCTCAGGTCCGTGTTCCGCGCGATCCCGGCCAGCTGCTTCTCCACATAGGCCGCATCCACCCTCACCGGTTCGCTGCGGTCCCTCGGCGTCGAAGCTCACCTCTTCCAGCCAGCTTTTCCATCACCGTCTGCAGGCGGCGCGCGCCGATATTCTCGACCTGGCCGTTCACCTCGGCGGCGATGCGGGCGATGGCGGCGATGCCGTCGTCGGTGAAGGTGACGTCGACGCCCTCGGTCGCGATCAGCGCCTTGTACTGCGCCGGCAGCGACGCCTTGGTGTCGGACAGGATCGCGATAAAAGTCCGCTTCCGTCAGCCCCTTCAGTTCGACGCGGATCGGCAGGCGACCCTGCAATTCGGGCAGTAGGTCGGACGGCTTGGCGACGTGGAAGGCACCGCTGGCGATGAAGAGGATATGATCCGTCTTCATCGGTCCGTATTTGGTCGCGACCGTCGTGCCCTCGATCAGCGGCAGCAGGTCTCGCTGCACGCCTTCACGGCTCACCGATCCACCGCGGACGTCGCTGACCGCGATCTTGTCGATCTCGTCGAGGAAGACGATGCCGTTCGCCTCGGCGTCGGCCAGCGCGGTGCGGCTCACCTCGTCCTGGTCGAGGCGCTTGTCGGCCTCTTCCTCGACCAATTTGTCCCACGCCGCGCGCACCGTCAGCTTGCGGCGCTTCAATTGCTGGGCCGCCCGCCGAACGACTTCATCATCTCGGTCAGATTGATCATCTGCGGCGCGCCACCGGGCACCTCGAACGGCATCGACGGCGCCTGTTCCAGCTCGATCTCGATCTCGGTCTGGTCGAGATGGCCGTCCGGCGAAGCGCTGCTTGAAGCTTTCGCGCGTCGCCTGGCTGCTGTCCTTGCCGACGAGCGCGTCCGAGCAGCCGCTTCATCGCCGCATCCTCCGCCTTGTCCTTCACCGCGAGGACGGCGGCGCTCCTTCTCAAGCCGGATCGCTTCCTCGACCAAGTCGCGGGCGATCTGTTCGACGTCGCGGCCGACATAGCCGACCTCGGTGAACTTGGGTCCGCTTCCACCTTCACGAACGGCGCATCGGCCAGCTTCGCCAGGCGGCGGCTGATCTCGGTCTTGCCGCAGCCGGTGGGGCCGATCATCAGGATGTTCTTCGGCGTCACCTCGTCGCGCAGGTCGGGCGAGAGCTGCTGGCGGCGCCAGCGGTTGCGCATCGCGACCGCGACCGCGCGCTTGGCGTCGGCCTGGCCGATGATATGGGCGTCGAGCGCGGCGACGATCGCCTTGGGGGTAAGATTTTCGTTCATTATCTGCCTGTTCGCCGGAATCTGGCGATCTGAAAGGTCACAAAAGTCACACGGATGCGCGTGTTTTTCAGCTCGCGCTGTCGAGCATTTCGACGTCGTGCGATCGTTGGTGTAGACACAGACCTCCGCCGCGATCGCCATCGCCTTTGCGGCAGATCGTCTCGGCGTCCTGTTCGTAATCGACCAGCGCCCGGGCCGCGGCGAGCGCGTAATTGCCGCCCGATCCGATCGCCGCGACGCCGTTTTCCCGGCTCCCAGCACGTCGCCGTTGCCGGTCAGGATCAGCGTGACGTCCTTGTCCGCGACGATCATCATCGCTGTCCAAGTTGCGCAGGTACTTGTCGGTGCGCCAGTCCTTCGCCAGCTCGACCGCGGCGCGCATCAACTGGCCCTGATGGCGCTCCAGCTTCGCCTCGAGCCGCTCGAACAACGTGAAGGCGTCGGCGGTCGCGCCGGCGAAGCCGCCGATCACCTGCCCCTCGCTGCCAAGGCGGCGGACCTTCTTCGCATTGGGGCTTCATGACCGTCTGGCCCATCGAGACCTGGCCGTCGCCGATGACGACGACCTTGCCATTGCGACGGACGGACAAAATGGTGGTGCCATGCCAGACCGGCATGGCGTGTGGATCGTTCCCGCTCATGGCCCGCGATGTAGGGTCGCGCACCGGGGGTGCAAAGGGGGCTGCTCACGCGAAGACGCGAAAGCCGCGAAGAGGGGGTTCACGCGGAGACGCGGAGACGCGGAGAAGAAGAAAGCTCGCCGCGCCAGCTGCCCTCGACGACACGGGTCTGTGAAGGTGAAAGACGCTTCGCGTCGAGCGCAACATCTCCGCGTCTCCGCGTCTCCGCGTGAATCACCTTCTGCTTCGCGTCTTAGCGTCTTCGCGTGAATCACCTTTCCCACCCCCTTGGCCATCCCCCACGCCCGGGGCAGCCGTGTAACCGAGGTAACCCGTACCAAATAGCGCGTAGAGCGGTTCAGGAATGGCATTGAGGTACGCACCCGCCCCCCGCGCCATGGCAATGGCGACATCGGGCCGGATCGCGGCGATCAGGCTCATCGGGATGGTCCACAGGATCAGCGCGTACATCACGTAGTGGAAGGCGGGGCGCGCGCGGCGCACCCACGGATCCTCCGCAACCGGCCGGCGCGGCGTCACGAGACGCGCCCCGCGAGCCAGCCGTACAGGATGGCTTCGTTGGCGGGGCGGCGCTCGCGAGCGTGACATAGCGTTCGCCCTGCAAGGCATCGATCGCCTTGACCAGCACCGGCCTCCCCCGCTGTGCCGCGCCGGGCGAGGAAGGCATCGAGCGCCGCGAGCGTTCGCGCGCCCACCGCTCCGTCGGGCGGCGAGGTCGGGATAATCGGCCTGCCCGCGGTTGAGCGCGTTGAGCGCCCGCTGGAGGAAGCCGATCGCGGTCGCGGTGCCCATGTTGACGCCGGTGTCGAACAATTCGCCCGACAAAACGGGCGCTCGCGTGGCGATCCGGTCGAAGCCCGGTTTCCCGCCAATAGACGCGCTCATAGATCTCGGCGGCGCGCGTCCGCGGCAGATCGCGGATCGCCCCCTGCCAGCCGTTGGCACGGGCGACCGCGGTGGTGATCCCCCCAATGGGTGGCGCCGCCCCGATCGGCGGGATGGTCGACATAGCCACCCTCGCGGGCGATCAACCGGTCGATAAGGGCATGGATGGTCATGATGCGCTCCCCCTGCTGTGACGGTGCGGGAGGATCATGGTTTTGGGGAATAGGACAGGGGGTGGGTCTGGCGACGGGATTTCCGGTTTCCGGGCAAGGAGATGCGCTGACCGAGTTGTGACCGGCGTCCAACACGCCTTGGCGGCGACTCACCCGCCCCTTGGCCTCCACCCCCTCCGTCACCCGGACTTGGTCCGGGGTCCACCGGGCCGCGGGGGAGGGTTCTCGCCTCCAGCCTTCCCCTCGCCGCGGAGTGGACCCCGGACCAAGTCCGGGGTGACGGAGGGGGGTGGGGCGGCCGCGGCGATCCCCCCACCGTCGCCCATCCTCCCCATCGCCCCGGATTTGCATCGCGGCGCGCTTCGCGCTAACCGCGCCGCATTCGCATGGACCCGGTGCAATTCCGGGTGGCTATTCCGGCCGCCGATCCGCCGGACAACGTATACCGCGCCACTTCACACCATTGCCTTTGCCGGTGATGCCCTCACCTCGCGCGGTCGATACGGACCCTCGTTTCATGGACTTTCGATTTCGCCCGCTACCGCGCCGAATGGTATAGCGGCCCCGCCGCCGCGCGCCGGGACATCCTCGCCGGCATGGGTCGGCACCTTCGCGTTGATCCCAGAGGTCATCGCCTTCCTCCTTCGTCGCGGGTATCGACCCGCAGGTGGGCCTGTTCGCCTCCTTCGTCATCGGCATCGTCATCGCGATCTTCGGCGGGCGCCCCGCCATGATCTCGGGCGCGGCCGGCTCGGTTGCGCTGGTCGCCGCCGCGCTGGTGACGGCGTATGGCCTGCCCCTATCTGCTCGCCGCGACCGTGCTTGCGGGCGTGTTGCAGGTCGCGTTCCGGGCCTGCTCCGGCTCGACGTGCTGATGCGCTTCGTGTCGCAATCGGTGCGCACCGGCTTCGTCAAACGCGCTCGCCGATCCTGATCTTTTCGGCGCAGGTGCCGCAATTGCTCGGCGTCGACTGGCACACCTATGCGCTGATCGGGCTCGGCCTCGCGATCATCTACCTCACACCCGCGCGTGACGACCGTCATTCCGTCGCCACTGATCTGCATCGTCGTGCTGACTGCGGTCAGCGTCGCGTTTCCGATGCCGCTGCGCACGATCGCCGACCTTGGGCGCCTGCCCGACGCCCTGCCCGCCTTTGCGCTGCCCGCCGTCCCGATGGAATGGCGCGCGCTTGCCATCGTCGCGCCCTATGCGTTGGCGATGGCCCGCGGTCGGCCTGCTCGAATCGCTGATGACCGCGCGCGTCGTCGACGACTTGACCGAAAGCGGCAGCGACAAGGCGCGCGAGGCGACCCGGCCTCGGCCTCGCCAATGTCCCCGCCGGGCTGTTCGGCGGCATCGCCGGCTGCGGCATGATCGGCCAGACCGTCGGCAACGTCCGCTATGGCGGGCGCGGGCGGCTGTCGACGCTGGTCGCGGGCGTGTTCCTGCTCGTCGTGATGGTGCCGCTGCGCCCGTGGGTCGCGCAGGTGCCCGTCGCGGCGCTGGTCGCGATCATGGTGATGGTGTCGATCAGCACCTTTTCCTGGGGATCGCTGCGCGACCTCGCCCGCCATCCCAAGGTGTCGGGCGTGGTGATGCTCGCGACCGTCGCGGTGACGGTGGCGACGCACGATCTGTCGGCGGGCGTCGCGGTCGGCGTGCTGCTGAGCGGCGTGTTCTTCGCGTTCAAGGTGATGCGGATGATGCGCGTCGACGTCGCCTATGACGCCAGCACCGACACGCGCGTCTACACCGTGTCGGGGCAGGTGTTCTTCGCCAGCGCCGAAATGTTCGCAGACCGGTTCGACCTGCGCGACAGCGCCGCGCGCGTGCGGGTCGATCTGACGCACGCGCATCTGTGGGACGTGACGGCGGTCGCGGCGCTGGACGACGTCGTCGCCAAGATGCGCAGCCATGGGATGGTGGTGGAGCTGGTGGGGCTCAACGCCGCGAGCGCGGTGCTCGTCGATCGGCATGCGCCGCTGGTGATGGGGGTTTGAGCGGGGGCATTGCCCTCCACGCTCGTCATTCCCGGGGAGGCGGGCAATCAGACTGGCTGACGATGCGGCTTGATCGCCAGCGTTAGAGGTTATGGATCCCCGCCTTCGCGGGGATGACGTGGCTCATGAAGGAAAAGGCCGGGCGCGACCCTGTCGTCGCGCCCGGCCCTACCCGATCAATACACCCGCTTCTTCGGCTTGATGTATTCGACGTCGTCGGTGAGCGTGTAATCGTGGACCGGGCGATAATCGATCGCGGTGGCGCCGCCGACGCCGCCCCAGCCGGTGAAGGTGGCGATCGTGTGCTTCATCCAGTTCGCATCGTCGCGATCCGGGTGATCCTCGTTCACGTGCGCGCCGCGCGATTCCTTGCGGTTGGCCGCCGAATCGCATCGTCACCAGCGCCTGCCGCCCACCAGATTGTCGAGCTCTAGCGTCTCGATCAGGTCGGTGTTCCAGATGAGGCTGCGGTCGTTGACCTGCACGTCCTGCATCGAGGCGTAGATGTCCTTCATCAGCGCCTGGCCTTCGCTGAGCAGCGCATTGTCGCGGAACACCGCGCAATGCTTCTGCATCGTGCGCTGCATCTTGCCCCGGATTTCCGCGGTCGGCGTGGCGCCGGCGGCGTTGCGGAATTTGTCCGAGGCGCGTCAGCGACAGCTCTTCCGAACCCCTTGGGCAGCGGATTTGTGCGTCGTGTTGGGCTTGCAGATGTCGGCGATGCGCTTGCCGGTCGCGCGGCCGAACACCACGAGGTCGATCAGCGAGTTCGAGCCGAGGCGGTTCGCGCCCATGGACCGACACGCACGCCGCTTCGCCGACCGCGAACAGGCGGGGACGACCGTGTCCGGATTGCCATCGACCAGGTTGACGACCTCGCCGTGGAAGTTCGTTGGGATGCCGCCCATGTTGTAATGGACGGTCGGCGTGACGGGCAGCGGCTGGCGCCGTCAGGTCGACGCCGGCGAAGATCTTGCCCGTCTCGGTGATGCCGGCAGGCGCTCGTGCAGCACCTTGGGATCGATGTGGTCGAGGTGCAGGAAGATGTGGTCGCCGTTCTTGGCCGACGCCGCGGCCTTCGCGCATCTCCATCGCCATCGAGCGCGACACGACGTCGCGCGACGCCCAGGTCCTTCGCCGACGGGGCATAGCGGCTCCATGAAGCGCTCGCCTTCGGAATTGGTCAGATAGCCGCCCTCACCGCGCGCGCCCTCGGTGATGAGCACGCCCGGCGCCGTAGATGCCGGTCGGGTGGAACTGGACGAACTCCATGTCCTGGAGCGGCAGGCCGGCGCGCAGCACCATGCCGCCGCCGTCGCCGGTGCAGGTATGCGCCGAGGTCGCCGAGAAATAGCAGCGGCCGTAGCCGCCCGTCGCCAGCACCGTGTTGTGGCTGCGGAAGCGGTGAATGCTGCCGTCTTCCATGCACAGAGCGATCACGGCCGCGGCACACGCCGTTTTTCCCATGATCAGGTCGAGCGCGAAATATTCGACGTAGAAGTCGGCGTCGTAGCGCAGCGACTGCTGGTACAGCGTGTGGAGCATCGCATGCCCCGTACGGTCCGCCGCGGCGCAGGTGCGCTGTGCAGGCGGGCCCTTCGCCCATGTTCTGCATCATGCCGCCGAACGGGCGCTGGTAGATGCGGCCTTCGTCGGTGCGGCTGAAGGGCATGCCGGCATGTTCCAGCTCGTACACCGCCGCCGGTGCTATCGCGGACCATGTATTCGATCGCGTCCTGGTCGCCGAGCCAGTCCGACCCCTTGACGGTGTCCGTACATGTGCCAGGTCCAGTGATCCGGGCCCATGTTGCCGAGGCTCGCGGCAATGCCGCCCTGTGCAGCGACGGTGTGCGGACCGGGTCGGAAAACACCTTGGTGATGCAGGCGGTCTTCAGGCCGTTCTGCGCGCATTCCATGACGGCGCGCAGGCCCGAACCGCCCGCGCCGACGACGACGGCGTCATAAGTGTGGTCGATGATCTTATAGGCAGGCGCGTTCATGCCGCAGCTCCGAAGGCGACCTTGAGGATCGCGAAGATGGCGATCGCGGCGGTCGCGACCGTGAAGAAGTTCAGCGCGAGCATGTAGGCGACGCGCTTTTTCGCCGTGCTGGTAATCCTCGATCACCACCTGCAGCCCGAGGCGGAAGTGATAGAAGACCGACACGATCAGCAGGATCATCGGCACCCGCGACCCAGCTGTTGCGCAGCCAGTCGTGGACGCTGGCATAGTCATAGCCCGGCAGGCGCAGCAGCGAGAAGACGAACCAGAGCGTCCAGGAACAGGTTCGATCCCGCGGTGACGCGCTGGCGCCACCAATGATGCGCGCCTTCCTTTGGCGCTGCCGAGGCCGCGGACGCGGCCGATGCTGGTGCCCGAACCCATTACTTCATCCCCAGGTAGAGCCAGAAGGCCGCGGTCAGCACCACGCCGCCGACGATGACGACCATGCTGAACATCTTGTTGCGCTTCAGTTCGAACGCGGCACCCGCGTCCATCACCAGGTGGCGGATACCGTTCAGCGCGTGCGTGAAGAACGCCCAGGTCATGCCGACGCCGATCACCCAGCCGAGCGGATTGAGCGCGCCGCTGTCATGCGTGAACACGTCGCGGAAGGTCGCGTAGCTTTTCCGCCCCGCCCGCGATCGCGGCGAGGCCACCACACCAGCAGCACCGTGCCGACCGTCGCCATCCCCGAACCCGTGGCGCGATGGAGGATGGAGACCAGCATATGCGGCCCCCAGCTGTAGTGGAGCTTCAGAAAGCCCGAGAAAAAGATGCGGGCTGCGCGGGCGCGCCGGGGTACGGGATGCCATGAACGGTCCTCGGGCAAGATCGATTGCAGTGCCTATTAGGCCACGCGTTCGCCGATGCAACCCATAGCATCCGCTCCTAACGGAGCATTAACCACTTTGGGCGGTAGGCACGACGGTCGAGAGGCCCGTTTACCGGGCACGTCGCTCGTTCGCCGGAGACTACAGCTTTGCCCGACATCGCCCCTGCCGCCCCCGGCCAGCATCGCCGCCAGGATCGACCTGCCGAGTCGAATCAAGGCGTTCGACGGCGGCGACGACACATTGGTCGCGCAAGCGCGGGAATTGTGGACGATCATCGACCCGATGCGGGCGAGATCGTCGATGCCTATTGGGATCATTGGCGCGCCGCCAATCCGGGCGCGCCGACCTGGACGCCGATGGAAGGCGAGCGTCGCCGCGCGGCGGGCGTGGCCTATCTGCGCAACCGCTTTCTGCCATCTGGAAGGGATCGCCTGGGTCGAATCGCTCGAACGCTCGGTCGCCGCCGCCTATGCCGCGGGCGTCGAGACGATGAATTGCTCGCCATGTCGTGCGCCAGCGATCGCCGCCCGTCCTGAAGGCGCTGAAGAAGCGCCTGCCCGAAGGACACGATGCACCGCACCGGACTGGTGGACGCACTGATGCGGCATGTTCGGCATGGAAACCGAACTGACCGTCGCGCTGTTCGCGGGCTTTGCCGGCTATAGCGCCCATGCGGCGCGCGAGCGGCTGGCGGGGCGACTTTCCGCGAAGGGATCGCCGACGCTGTCGAGACCGCGACCGTCGAAGGCCGCACCTTGCGCGCGCAGGCGGAGCGCAGCTCCGGCTCGGCGCGCGCATGCTGGCAAGACCAGCGAGGTCGCCGCCGCCGCCGAACAATCCGCCGTCGCGATGCGCGAGGCGGCGCAGACCGCCGCAGGCCTGATCCGCGCGATCGAGGACGCGCGGGACCGAGGTGGAGGCCGCCGCCGAGATCGCCAGCCCGCGCCTCACGCCAGGCGACCGATGCGGTCGGCATGTCGGAAACGCTGTCCGACCACGCCAAATCAATCGAATCGATCCTGGGCCTGATCCGCGACATCGCCGGCCAGACCAACCTGCTGGCGCTGAATGCGACGATCGAGGCGGCGCGCGCCGGTGACGCCGGCCGCGGCTTCGCCGTCGTCGCGCAAGAGGTGAAGAGCCTCGCCAACCAGACCGCGCGCGCGACCGACGTACACATCGCTGCCAAGATCGCCTCGATCCAGTCAGCGACGAAATCCACCGTCGAAACCAACGCCAGCATCCGCACGACGGTGACCGAGGTGCAGGAATCGGCCGATCGCATCCGCTTCGCCATGGAGGCGCAGGCGCAGACGGTCACCGCGATCACCGCCGCGGTCGACGAAACCGCGCTCGCCGCCGATTCGATGGCGAGCACGATCGCCACGATCCGCATGGACACCGGAAACCGTCGCCGCCGAGATCGACGGCGTGGGCCGCGGCTTCGACAGGCTCGACGGGCGCTTGCAGACGCTGAAGAGCAGCGCGGGCGATTTCGTCGCCAAGGTCGCCGCCTGATGGCCCGTGCCATTCCCGTCGCTCCGTTCGCAGCGGGGCTGACAGCATCATGCAACGCCGCATCGTCGACCATCTGGGCGAATATGACTGGGACGGCACGCTCGCCGACACCTCGCGCGATATCTGCGCCTTGCTGTCGGAGGCGGATTATCGCGACATCGCGCGCTGCTTCTGGGACCAGTATCTGTCGCTGCCCGCGACGGCAATCGGTCCGCCACCTGTTCCATGGCGATCGGCTGGAGCGCCGGATGCGCGAGAGCATCGAATATGCCCGGCTGAAATACGGCGACCCGTTCGACGACGGCTGGGTGAAGATCGCCCACCGCCATTGCCGACCAGTGCATGCGATCGAACGTCCCCCCTGCCCAGCTTGCAGGCCGCGCTCGCCCATTCGCACAGCCACACGGTCCGGATCCTCGAAGGCTATTGCACGGGCGACACGCCGCGCCTGCTGCGGATGTGCGATGCGGTGCAGCGCATCTCGCTGGTCGAGGCCGATCTGATGTCGGGCTATCTTGCCGAGGTTCATGAGAACGAGGCGCGCAGCGAACGGCAGGAACGCTCCGCCGCCTTCCGCGAAAGCATCGCCGTCTCGATCGAAGCGGCGGTGGCGCTGGGCGCGCGCATCCGCGTGCAGGCCGACGCGGCCTCCACATCGACCCGCACCGTCATGGAAAAGGCGCGGATCGTCGCCAGCAACGCCGAGGAAACCGCGCTGGCGATGCGCAGCGCCGCGCAGGACCGCCGCCGGCCTGACGCATGCGATCGACAGCGCCCGTACCGAGGTGGAGGCCGCCGCCGGCATCGCGACGCGCGCCAGCGAACATGCCGTCGATGCGGTGCGTGCCAGCGAGACGCTGTCCGACCACGCCAAATCGATCGAATCGATCCTGGGCCTGATCCGCGACATCGCCGGGCAGACCAATTTGCTGGCGCTCAATGCGACGATCGAGGCGGCGCGGGCGGGCGATGCCGGCCGCGGCTTCGCCGTCGTCGCGCAGGAGGTGAAGAGCCTCGCCAACCAGACCGCGCGCGCGACCGACGATATCGCCGCCAAGATCGCCGCGATCCAGGCAGCGACGCGGTCCACCGTTGAAACCAACATCAGCATCCGCCAGACGGTGGATGCGGCGCGCAACTCGGCCCTGCGCATCCGCAGCGCGATGGAGGAACAGGCGCGCACCGTCGACACCATCACCGCCGCGATCGACGAAGGCGCACATCGCCGCCGACACGATGGCGGCGACGGTCGACACGATCCGCGACGACACGCATGCCGTCGTCGGTGAGATCGTGTGCCTGGGCGCGGGCTTCAGCGAGGTCGGCGACCGGCTGGCGCAACTGCAACGCTCCGCCGAAAGCTTCTCCGCCAGCGTGGGCTGACGCGGGTTTTCGGCGCCCGATCGCTGGCGGTTGCCCGCCCGGCCACCGCCGGTTAGGGCCGCGGCCATGACCATCATCGTTACCGGATCGAGCCGCGGCATCGGCGCCAGCATCCTCGCGACGCTCCGCGACGGCGGCCATGCCGTCATCGGCCAGGCGACCACCACCGGCAGCGGCGCCGACATCGCCGCCGATTTCGCCGACCCCGCCGCCCCCCGCGCGCTGTGGGATGCCGCGCTCGCCCGCGCGGGCGGCACGATCGACGTGCTGATCAACAATGCCGGCGTATTCGAAGCCAATCCGCTGGACCGCGCGTCCGACGACTGGGTCGCCGACTGGGAGCGGACGCAGCGCATCAACCTGACCGCCGCCGCCGAATTATGCCGGCTCGCCGTGCTGCACTGGCAGGACCGAAAGGTCGGAGGCCGCATCGTCAACATCGCCAGCCGCGCCGCCTATCGCGGCGACAGCCCCGCGCACTGGCATTATGCCGCGGCCAAGGCGGGCATGGTCGCGATGACCAAGACGATCGCGCGCGCCCTATGCGAAGGACGGCATCCTCGCCTTCGCCATTTGCCCCGGCTTTACCATGACCGGCATGGCGGACGACTATCTGGCCAGCCGCGGTGGCGACAAACTGCTCGCCGACATTCCGCTGGGCCGCGTCGCCGACCCGGATGAGGTGGCGACGCTCGCCCGCTTCTGCGCGCTCGAAGCGCCCGCCTCGATGACCGCGGCCGTGCTCGACATCAATGGAGCCTCCTATGTCCGCTGAGTCCAACGGCACGAGCTGGCGGATCACCCTGCCCTGCACCCGCGCCGAGGCGGAGGCGATCGACAGCGCGTCCGATCTCGCGATCGATGCGGTGCTGATGACCACCGAAGAGGTGGAGGACGACGTCGAACGCTGGCGGCTCGACGCCTATGTCGAGCATGAGCCCGACGCGGCGATGCTCGCGACGATCCACGCCCTGGTGCCGAGCGCGAGCGGCCACGATCCGGTGGTGACGCAGCTGGGCGACGAGGATTGGATCGCGATTGAGCCAGGCGGGGCTGGAGCCGATCCGCGAAGGCCGCTTCGTCGTCCACACCAGCGCGCATCCCGTCGCGGCGCCCGCGGGTGGGCGCGCTTTCCTGATCGATGCGGGGCAGGCCTTCGGCACCGGCCATCACGGCACGACCAGCGGTTGCCTCGCCATGCTCGATGGCCTGGCGGTGGCAGGCAAGACCTTCACTCGCGCGATCGACGTCGGCACCGGCACCGGTCTGCTCGCCTTCGCCGCGGTCGAGCTATGGCCCGACGCACTGGTCGTCGCGACCGATATCGATCCCGTCGCGGTCGACGTGACGCGCGAGAATGCGACGCTGAACGGAATCGCGGCGGACGCGGTGACGCCTGTTCGTCGCCGACGGCGCGCGCCACCCCGATATCGACGCCGCCGCGCCTTACGATCTGGTGATCGCCAACATCCTCGCGGTGGCCCCTGGTATCGATGGCGCCCGAAGCTCGCCGCGATCGCCGCGCCGCACGCGACCATCGTGCTGGCGGGCCTGCTGGAAACGCAGCGCGACACCGTCGTCGCGGCCTATGTCGCCTGCGGCTGCACGCTCGACGCGATCGACCGCCGCGGCGACTGGACCGTCCTGCGCCTCACCGCCGGCGCGGACCGCTACGTGCCGACGGCTCCCTTCGATCCCAAAGGCCGCGACGGCTGGGCGTTTGGACCTGTAATCCCCCTTCCCCCGTCACCCCGGACTTGTTCCGGGGTCGACTCCCCGGCGAGGGGGGCGGCAGGAGGCTCAAAGCGCCCCCGTGCGGCACGGTGGGACCCCGGAACACGTCCGGGGTGACGAAATCGACTGCACACTCTCGCGCGCCTGACATTGGCGGAACGCTCAGCCCGCCTTACCCCGCGCATAGGCCTGCGTGCCCGTGCGTCAAGCACCTCATCCCCCTCGACGATCGCCGCGACCGGAATGTCGTCCTGCGCCTTCAGCGCTTCGTACAAAGGCGCGAAGTCCGTCTCGACCGTCACGCGCAACAAATCGTCGAAACTCGGGATGACGAAGTAATTCTGCTGGAAATCGTCGATCCGATACTCCGTCCGCATCACCCGCGCGATATCGAACCCGATGCGATTGGGGCTGGGATCGTCGAGCGCGAAGCGCTCTCCGCATAGCTCGACACGATGCCCGAGCCATAGATGCGCAGGGCCTTCCGGCTCCTGGATCAGCCCGAATTCCACAGTATACCAGTACAGCCGCCCCAGATATTTCAGCGCATCATGCTGCATCGCGCGCTGCCCGCCGCGGCCGTACGCCTCCAGGTAATCGGCGAACACCGGATCGGCGAGCATCGGCACATGGCCGAACACGTCGTGGAAGACGTCGGGCTCTTGCAGATAGTCGAGCTGGTCCGGCCGGCGGATGAAATTGCCCGCGACGAAGCGGCGATTCGCCATGTGATCAAAAAAAACATCGTCGGGCACCAGCCCCGGCACCGCCACCACCTGCCACCCGGTCAGCTTCATAAGCCGTTCGGACAGTTCCTCAAAATCCGGATGCCCGGTTTCGACAGCTTCAGCACATCCAGCCCGCGCAAATAGGCGTCCGATGCGCGGCCGGGAAGCAGTTGGGATTGGCGCGCGAACAGCGTATCCCAGGTCGCATGTTCTTCCGCCGTGTAATGCTGCCAAGTTCTGGGGGATCGTCCAGTCTGCGGCGGCATCGGTGGGGGGCGAAGCGAGCGCGTGCGTGTCTGTGGCCATGACGACGGCGTAACATAAGGTTTCGGATGATACTATATGCGGCGATACGACGGATGGGACGGGTGCTGCTCGTGGCGCTTGCCGTGCTGGCCGTCGTCGTCGCAGGCTATGCCGGCGCCGGGATGATCGGTGGGGCGATCCCCGCCAACGCCGGCTGGCGGCCGCCGACGCGCGGCGTCCCCGTCTATCTCGAATCGAATGGCGTGCATGTGTCGCTGGTTGCTGCCCAAGGTCGCGGCCGGAATCGACTGGCGCGACTGGGCGCCGGGAGCCGACCTCGCCGATCCGCGTTATGCCCGTTATGACCATATCGCGATCGGCTGGGGCGAACGGACCTTCTTTCTCGATACGCCGACCTGGGCGGAGGTGCGGCTGGCGACGATCTTGCACGCCGCGATCGGCAGCGACGCGACGCTGCTCCACGTCGAGCACGTGCCCGCGCCCGCACCTGGCGACGGCATCCGGGTCGTGACGCTGCGGCCCGAGGAATATCGCCGACTGGCGAGCGGCATCCGCGCCAGCGCCGCGCCGGTCCGCCGCAGCTTCCGCGGCTATGGCGCGAACGACGTCTTTTACGCCGGCACCGGCCATTACAGCGCCCGGCACACGTGCAACGCCTGGGTCGGCGCGACGCTGGCGAACGCGGGCGTGCGGGTCGGGCGCTGGACGCCCTTTCCCCATCACGGTGCTGTCATGGTTCTGAGCCGGTTGCAGACGGGCCTCGCCCGCTGGCGCAGCGAACCGCCGTCGCACGCCCGCTTCGGCGACCGCTTCGACGCGCCCCCCGCCCCCGCCCAAGGCGCTTGCGGCGAGCGAGGTGCCGCGCGTCGCCTGGATGCTCGCGACCCGATGGCGGCACGCCGCCGCGCTCGCCGCGGTGCCGCAGGGCGCGGGCGGCACGGTGATGATCCTGCCCGGCCTGTTCGACGCCGACGGCTCCAGCCTGGTGCTGCGGCGCTTCCTCGACGGGCTTGGCTATCGCGCCGAAGGCTGGGGGCTAGGGCGGAACCTGGGCGTGAAGAGCGTCGGCGCGGAGGCCGAACGGCTCATCGCCCGGGTCGAGGCGCTGGAGGCGGAGGACGGGCCGGTGACGCTGGTCGGCGTCAGCCTCGGCGGTATCATGGCACGGCTGGTCGCGCATCGCCGGCCCGACCTGGTCCGGCGCGTGGTGACGGTCAGCTCGCCCTATGCCGGCTGGGGCCGCGCCACCAACGTCTGGCGCGCGTTCGAATGGGCGACGGGCGAGCGCGTCGACGACCCCGCCGTCATCGCCCGCAGCGAAGCGATCGCCGCCCCGCTACCGGTGCCCTGCACCGCGATCTGGAGCCCGCACGACGGCTTCGTCAACGGCTTCATCTGCCACGATCCCAGCGCCGATGCGGTGCAGGTGAACAGCGGCCACCTGGGGCGTGCATATCCACCCGGAGGTGATGATCGCCGTGGCCGCGGCGCTGGCGAAGGGCGCGGTGGCGCAGGATCGGTGAGGGTTTGGCGCCCGGCGCACCCACCTCCCGTCATTCCCGCGGAGGCGGGAATCCAGACTGGCTGACCGTGCGGCTCCATCGCAGCCGTCAGAGGTTCTGGATTCCCGCCTTCGCGGGAATGACGGATTTGGGGGTGTCAGGCGCCGCCTCTCCCCACTTTCGTCATCCCGGCGGACGCCGGGATCTATGGTTGCGGTGAACGCCGTTGTCGTGCGGCACCATCCGTCGCCCGTGTCCATGGATCCCGGCGTTCGCCGGGATGACGAAAAGGGAGTGCCTGATGAACACCTCAGTCAAGGCCATATAGGCGTCATTCCCGCGGAGGCGGGAATCCAGACTGGCTGACCGTGCGGCTCCATCGCTACCGTTAGAGGTTCTGGATTCCCGCCTTCGCGGGAATGACGGACGTGTGGGGCTTAGACGCCGCCTCCCCCCACCCTCGTCATCCCGGCGGACGCCGGGATCCATGGTTGCGGTGAACGCCGTTGTCGCGTGCTACTATCAGTCGCCCGTGTCCATGGATCCCGGCGTCCGCCGGGATGACGGGAGGGGCGTGTCGCAAGACGGTGTGACGAAAGGAGCGCCCCCCTCAATACCCCGCGCGATACCCGGAATAGCGGCACGCATCCTGATCGTCGGGATGCTTGCGGCATTGCTCCGCGGCCTTGCGGCGTTCGCGCCCCTCTTTCGCTTCCTGCTTGCGCATCTTGCGGCCGTAATTGCGGTCGGCCTCGTCCTGGCTGGTCGTCGTCCAGTCGATCGCCTTGCCGGCGACCTTGAACGGCGCCTTCACGATCGTGGCGGCGGTGCTGACGCAGCCGGTGGTGGCGAGCGCGAGCGGTATCAGAACAACGCAGGAAACAGGGGCGATACGCATTTACGGATGATCCTTGGCCGACCGGAGGGTCTCTACGCCAATTAGCGGATAATCCGTGAAGAATCCGTCGATCCCCTGCGCCAGCCCGGCTTTGATCTCGCCCGCGATATCGCCATGCGCGGCCTTGTCCGTCCCCCGCTGGAAGCGCGGTGGCAGGAAGGCGTTTTCGGCGCGGTACGTCCAGGGGTGGACGCGGACGCCCGCGGCATGCGCATCGGCGACGAGCGTGGAGGGCGTGGTCGCCGTCTTGTCCGTCCACAGCTGCGCCTTGTCGGGCCCGATGCCAAAGGCATAGGTCGCGATTTGCTTCAGCCCCGCCGGCGTGAGCATCGCGGCATAGGAGGGCGCGGCGCCATCCGCAGGCGCGCCCTCGCCCGCGACGAGCTGGATCAGGCGGATGCCGGTCATCGTGTGGATGCGTTGCAGGTTCTTCACCTCGAACGACTGGATGAAGACCGGCGCGCTGGCGTCATGCCACCCTGCCTTGCGCAACTGTTCTACCAGCAGGACGTCGGTCGGATGGCCGATGCTGGCGAAATAGGTCGGATGCTTGGTTTCGGGATAGATGCCGATCGTGCGCCCCAGTTCCTTCGACCGCCGCTTGGCGAGATCGATGATCTCGGCCAGCGTCGGCACCTGATACTTGCCGTCATAGGCCGCATTGCCCGGACGCAGCTGCGGCAGGCGTTCGCGGGCATGCAGCGTCTTCAATTCGGCGAGCGTGAAATCCTCGGTGAACCAGTCGGTCAGCGTCTGGCCGTCGATCGTCTTGGTCGTCTTGCGGCTGGCGAATTCGGGATGCTGCGCGACGTCGGTGGTGCCGCCGATCGCATTTTCGTGGCGCGCGACGAGCACATTGTCCTTGGTCGGCACCAGATCGGGTTCGATGAAATCGGCGCCCTGTTCGATCGCGAGCTCGTACGAGGCCAGCGTATGTTCGGGACGCGATCCGCTCGCGCCGCGGTGCGCGATCACGATGGGGGGCGAAAGAGGCGCGTGCGTCATGGGGCGATCCTGCCCGGTTGCGGGAACGGATGCCAGCAGCATCCCGGTGAGAGCGATTCGCAAAGCGGAAACCATCATGACCCAGAGCGTTACGGCCCTAATCTGACAGGGGTGCGACACCCCCGAACTGCGAGGGTTTCCATGCACTTCACGATCAACGGGCAGTCCTATCAGGCGGAGCCCGATATCCGCACCTCGCTGCTCGACCTGTGTCGCGAGCATTTGGGGCTGACGGGCAGCAAGAAGGGCTGCGATCACGGCCAGTGCGGTGCGTGTACGATGCTGGTCAACGGCCGCCGCATCAACAGCTGCCTCAGCCTCGCGGTGATGCACCAGGACGATGAGATCGTGACGATCGAGGGCCTCGGCACGCCCGACGACCTCCACCCGCTCCAGGCCGCTTTCGTCCGCCACGACGGTTATCAGTGCGGCTATTGCACGCCGGGCCAGATTTGCTCCGCAGTCGGCATGATGGACGAGGTGAAGAAGGGCTGGCCCAGCCACGTCACCGGCGACCTCGACGCGCCGCGATTCGACGATGGCGAAATCTCCGAACGGATGAGCGGCAATCTGTGCCGCTGCGCCGCCTATCCCAACATCGTCGATGCGATCCGCGAAGTGGCGGAGGCGAACGGCACGGTCGATGTCGCGCTGCGCCATAGCAACACCAAGGCGGAGGCAGAGGCATGAAGACCTTCACGTACGCCAAGGCGGACAGCGCCGACGCCGCAGTACGCGACGCGCACAGCTCGGGTGCCAAGTTCATCGCGGGCGGCACCAATCTGCTCGACCTGATGAAGCTGCAGATCGAAACCCCTGAAAAGCTGGTCGACATCAGCCGGCTGCCCTTGGGCGAGATCGAGGAGCGCGAGGATGGCGGGCTGACGATCGGCGCGCTCGTGCCCAATTCGGACCTCGCCGCCGACCCCCGCGTCATCGCCAAGTATGAAGTGCTGAGCCGCGCCCTGCTCGCTGGCGCCAGCGGCCAGTTGCGCAACAAGGCGTCCACGGGCGGCAACCTGCTGCAACGGACGCGCTGCTACTATTTCTACGACACCGCGATGCCGTGCAACAAGCGCGAGCCGGGCACCGGCTGTTCGGCGATCGGCGGGTTCAACCGCATCCTCGCGGTGCTCGGCACGTCGGAGCAGTGCATCGCGACGCACCCCAGCGACATGGCGGTGGCGATGCGCGCGCTCGATGCCACGATCATCACGCAGCGCCCCGACGGCGACAAGCGGCGCATTGCGATCCACGATTTCTACCGCCTGCCCGGCGACACGCCGAACATCGAAACGGTGCTGGAGGCGGGCGAGCTGATCACACACATCGAACTGCCTGCCCCGCCCAAGGGCAAGCAGGTTTACCGCAAGGTGCGCGACCGCGCGTCTTATGCCTTTGCGATCGTGTCGATTGCCGGCGTTGTTAGTGTGGAGGATGGCAAGATCGCGTCTGCCTCGCTCGCCTTCGGCGGCCTCGGCCCGATGCCGTGGCGCAACCCGGCGGTGGAGGCCGCTTTGGTCGGCCAGGCGCCGTCCGACGCCGTGTTCAATGCCGCTGCCGACGCGCTGCTGGCGGATGCCAAGGGCTACGGCTCGAACGACTTCAAGATCCCGCTGACGCGCCGGGTGCTCGTCGCCACGCTTCGCGACCTGACGGGAGAATAAGGCATGTTCGGTTTCGGCAAGGGCGACACCAATTCGCTCACCATGAATGCAAGCCATCCCGACAGCTTGCTCGACACCTCGTCGCAGGACGTGATCGGCAAGCCAATCGACCGGATCGACGGCCCCAAGAAAGTGTCGGGCAAGGCGACCTATGCGGCGGAATATGCGCTCGACAACGTCGCCTACGGCTATCTCGTCCGCGCGACGGTGGGCGCGGGCAAGATCACCTCGCTCGACGCAAGCCGTGCCAAGGCGCTGCCCGGCGTGATCGACGTCATCACCGACTACGCCAGCTTCATCCGCAATCCCCAGCAGGGCGGCGAGACGACCGCGCCGACGCAGGGCGTCGAGGATGTCGCCTATCACGGCGAGATCATCGCGATCGTCATCGCCGAAAGCTATGAGGCCGCACGCGACGCCGCCTTGCACGTCGACGTGCAATATGACGCCGCGGAAGGGCGCTACGACTTCGAGGCGCACAAGAGCGAGGCAGAAGAGCCCAAGCCGCAGCAGATCCCGCCGCACCACGATCAGGGCGATATCGACCAGGCCATGGCCGACGCCGCCTTCACCGTCGATGTCACCTATACCACGCCCTCGCAGAATTCCGCCGCGATGGAGCCGCATGCCAGCCTGGCGGTGTGGGAAGACGGCGCACTGACGCTGTACGGCGCCTACCAGATGCCCTCGTCCGACAAGCAGCAGCTCGCCAAGGCGCTGGGCGTGTCGGCGGACAAGGTGCGGATCGTCGCGGCCTATGTCGGCGGCGGCTTCGGGTCGAAGCTGGGCATCGCTCCCGAAAGCGTCGCGGCGGCGATCGCCGCCAAGCGTCTGAACCGCCCGGTGAAGGCGGTGATGGCACGCCAGCAGGTGTTCGACGCGACCGTGCGCCGCTCGAACACCGAACAGCGGATGCGCCTCGGCGCCACCGCCGACGGCAAGCTCACCGCGATCGGCCATGAAACCCTGGTCAGCAACCTGCCGGGCGAAGATTTCTTCGAACCCACGGGCATGGCGACGCACTTCCTCTACGCGGGCGACAACCGGCGGATTACGCACGACATCGTCCGGCTCGACTGGATGCTGGCGGGATCGATGCGCGCGCCGGGCGAAGCGGTCGGCCTGATCGCGCTGGAGGGCGCGATCGACGAACTGGCGGAAAAGATGGGCATCGACCCCATCGAGTTGCGCCGCCGCAACGAGCCTGAGAAGGATCCGGAAAAGAACATCCCCTATTCCTCCCGCTCGCTGATCCCGTGTCTGGAACGCGGAGCGGAAGCATTCGGCTGGTCGAGTCGCAAGCCCGCTGGCACCGACCGGCGCGGCGACTGGCTGTACGGCATGGGCGTCGCCTCCGCCGCGCGATCGAATATGCTGATGAAGTCCGCCGCCAAGGTTTCGATCGACGGCCAGGGCAAGGCGCATGTCGAAACCGACATGACCGACATCGGCACCGGCACCTACACGATCCTGGGCCAGATCACCGCCGAGATCCTCGGCCTGCCCATCGAGGACGTCACCGTCCATCTGGGCGATACCGATGCACCGCCGGGCGCGGGGTCGGGCGGGTCGTGGGGCGCGGGATCGTCCGGCACCTCGGTGTATCTGGCCTGCGAGGCGTTGCGCGCCAAGATCGCCAAGGCGATGGGCGTCGCCGAAGATGCGATGACACTGAAGGACGGCCGCGTCATCGCCGATAATCGCAGCGTGCCGCTGGCCGAACTGGTCGGCGACGGCATCGAGGCAACCGGCGAAGTCAGTCCGGGCCGCCAGGAAAAGACGTTCAACCAGGCGAGCTACGGCGCGCATTTCTGCGAGGTCGCGGTCCATACGGTGACGGGTGAGGTACGCGTCAAGCGGATGCTGGGCGTCTTCACCGCGGGCCGCATCCTCAACGCCAAGACCGCGCGTTCGCAATGCCTGGGCGGCATGACCTTCGGCATCGGCTGCGCATTGTCGGAAGAGCTGGTCCACGATCCGCGCAACGGCAAGATCGTCAACCGCGACCTCGGCGAATATCACGTCCCCGTGAATGCCGACGTGCCGCAGCTGGAGGTCGAATTCCTGCCCGAACGCGACATCCAGGCGAACCCGCTCCACGCGAAGGGCATCGGCGAACTCGGCATCTGCGGCGCAGCGGGCGCGGTGGGCAATGCGATCTACAACGCCACCGGCGTGCGCGTCCGCGACTTCCCGGTGACGCTCGACAAATTGCTGGAGGGCCTGCCGGCGGTGTGATGCCCCCGCCCCGCCCCCTCAACCGTCATTCCCGCGAAGGCGGGAATCCAGACGCGCTGCCGTCGCGCCTCTTTCCAATCGTCAGAGGTTATGGATTCCCGCCTTCGCGGGAATGACGGGAAGGGTGACGAAGTATGAAGGGGCCACCCTTTCCCCTCCCCGCCCAACACCTTACATTCGCCCTCACCCGGTCCCGGGCAAGGATCAGAAGCCTGTATGAACGAGATGACGATGGACCGCGCGTATCGCCCCCACGGGCTGGCGCACGGGCAGCAGGGCGTGCTCGGCGCGCCGATCGCGCGGATCGAAGGGCCGGCGAAGGTCAGCGGCACCGCCACCTATGCCTATGAGGACGTGCCCGCGGGCACGCTCTACGCCGCGATCGTCGGCGCCCCGGTGCCGCGCGGCCGTGTGACGGGGATCGACACGTCGGCGGCCGAGGCACTTCCCGGCGTCGTCGCGGTCATCCACGACGATCCCCGCATAGTCACCGGCGGCAGCAATTCGCAGGGCGCCGCGCACAGCGGCACCGACGCGATCTTCCATTACGGCCAGCCCGTCGCGATCGTCGTCGCGGAGGATCAGGCGATCGCCCGCGACGCCGCCACCCGCGTCGTCGTATCGGTCGAAGAGGCCCCCGCCCGCCTCGCCATGGCGGAGCAGCCGGTCGAGCAGGACCACGACCTTGGCTTCCTCCCCGCGATCGACAAGGGCGACCTCGACGCCGCGCTGGCCGACGCGCCGGTGACGGTCGATCTCGCCTACACCACCCCCGTCCATTTCCCCGCCGCGCTCGAACCGCATGCCAGCACCGTCTGGTGGCAGGACGGCATGCTCACTGTCCGTACCAGCAACCAGGTGATCGGCGCCGCGCGCACCACGATCGCGAAAGCGCTGGGCCTCGACACGGACAAGGTCCGCGTCCTCGCCCCCTTCGTCGGCGGCGGCTTCGGCGGCAAGACCGGCGTCGGGCCGGAGGTGATCCTCGCCGCCATCGCCGCACAAAAGACCGGCCGCCCGGTCAAGGTTGCGCTCCCCCGCGCGCAGACCGCCTATCTGGTCCACCACCGCTCGGCGACGACGCAGCGCGTGCGCATCGCCGCCACGCAGGATGGCCTCATTACCGCCTTCGCGCACGAAGGCGTCGCCGCGCAGAACGACGATGCGCGCTTCCTCGAACCCATCCCGTTCGGCTCGCTGCCGCTCTACGGCGGCGCAAACCGGCGATTCCGCACCGACCTCGTCCGGCTCGACCTGCCCGCCACCGGCGCGGTGCGCGCACCGGGCGAGGCGATCGGCACCTTCGCCGTCGAATGCGCCATGGACGAGCTCGCCGAACGTCTGGGGCTGGACCCAGTCGAGCTGCGCCGGATCAACGAACCCGACGTCGACCCGGTCAGCGGCAAGCCCTTCTCAACGCGCCGCCTGCTCGATTGCTATGACGAGGGCGCGCGACGCTTCGGCTGGGACGCCCGCAACCGCACGCCCGGCGCGCGCCGCGAGGGCGAATGGCTGATCGGCCACGGCATGGCCGCGGCACTGCGCGGCAACTTCACCGTCAAGGCCGAAGCCGAGGTGCGGCTGGAGGCGAACGGCCGCGCGGTCGTTGCCTGCGACATGACCGACATCGGCACCGGCACCTACACCATCCTCGCCCAGACCGTCGGCGAGATGCTCGGCCTGCCCGTCGCCGCGGTCGAGGTACGCCTGGGCGACAGCGACCTGCCGCCCAGCGCCGGCTCGGGCGGATCGTTCGGCGCGGGCAGCGCCTGCGCCGCCGCGGCGCTCGCCTGCGAGGATATCCTCAGCGACCTCGCCCGCCGCATGAATGCCGCGCCCGAAGAGCTGACGCTGAGGGACGGCTGCGTCACCGCCGGCGGCCGCAGCGTCGCGCTGCCCGACCTGCTGCGCGGGGAGCCGATCGTCGCCCGCGGCAAGACCGCCCCCGGCAGGGAAAGCCAGCGCACCAGCCAGGCGAGCCATGGCGCGCATTTCGTCGAGGTCGCGGTCAATGCGATCACCGGCGAGGTGCGCGTGCGGCGCATGCTCGGCGTGTTCGACGTCGGCCGCGTGCTCAACGCCAAGACCGCCGCGAACCAGCTGATCGGCGGCATGGTGTGGGGCATCGCCTATGCGCTCAGCGAAGAGGCGGTCGTCGACCCGCGCTCGGGCCATTTCGTCAACCCGGACTTCGGCGAATATCACGTCGCGGTGAACGCCGACGTGCCGCAGATCGAGGTGCATTTCGTCGAGGAGATCGACGACAGCGCCAACCCGGCGGGCGCAAAGGGCGTCGGCGAACTCGGCATCTCGGGTGCGGGCGCGGCGGTGGTCAACGCCATCTACAACGCGACCGGCGTGCGGGTGCGCGATGTCCCGGTTACCCTCGACACGCTGCTGCCAGGCTTGCCACCCCTCTAAATTCCTCCCCCGCCAGGGGGAGGTGGCAGCGAAGCTGACGGAGGGGGAGGTACGCGACGGCCTCGGTCGCTTGCGGAAACGCCCCCTCCACCATTCGCTGCGCGAACGGTCCCCCTCCCCCGCTGACGCGAGGGAGGACTGAAGGAAAGACGATATGGCCGAAAACGACAGCGTCCTCGCCGCCGCCCGCGAATGGAAGGGCCAACCGCTCGCCCTCGCCACGGTGGTTTCCACCTGGGGCAGCGCGCCGCGCCCCAAGGGCAGCCACATGCTCGTCCATGGCGACGGTCGGTTCGAAGGATCGGTGTCGGGCGGCTGCGTCGAAAGCGACATCCTGCAAACCGCCGCCGACGTCATCGCCGGCGCGCCGTTCCAGCTAAAGCGCTACGGCGTCGCCGATGCCGCGGCCTGGGAGGTCGGCCTGCCCTGCGGCGGCGAGATCGCAGTGATGGTGCAGCCCGTCTCCGCCGCCGGGTTCGACCCGGAATTGTTCGACCGCATCGCCGACGCGCGTGACCGCGGCGAGGCGCTGACCGTCACCACCGACCTTGCCACCGGGCACAGCGATCTCAGGCCCCAGGAAACCGGCGAAGTCTTCGTCAACCGCTACGACCCGCCCCGCCGCCTGCTGATCGTCGGCGCGGTGCAGATCGCGCAGAGCCTCGCCGCGCTGGCGACGACGCTCGGCATCGCCACGACGGTCATCGACCCGCGCGCGCGCTTCCTCACCGAAGAGCGCTTTCCGGGCGTAACGCTGGACGACCGCTGGCCCGACGAGGCGATCGCCGCGCTGAAGCCCGGCCCCGCCACCGCCGTCGTCACCTTGAGCCACGACATCAAGATCGACGATCCTGCGCTCATCGCCGCGCTCGCCACCGACGCGCCGTACGTCGGCGCGCTCGGCAGCCGCCGCAGCCATGCCGCGCGCCGCGAACGGCTGGCGGCGCAAGGCCTCAGCGCGGCGCAGATCGACCGGATCGACGCGCCCGTCGGCATCGATATCGGCGCGATCGGCCCGTCGGAAATCGCGCTGTCGATCGCCGCCGCGATGGTGGGGGCGTTCCATGATCGCCGCTGAAGACTGCGTCCTCGTGCTGCTCGCCGCCGGCCGGTCGCAGCGGATGGGCGACCTCGGCAGCAAGCTCGACGAACCGTTCCTCGGCCGCGCGCTCGGCCTGCACGTCGCCGTCGCGCTCGAAGACATGCCGTTCCGCGAACGCGTCGCCGTCGTCGGCAAGGCGCAGTGCGATTATGCCGCGCACGGCTATACGACCGTGCGCAACGACGATCCTGCACTGGGCCTCGGCCGATCGGTAGCGCTCGGCGTCGATTGCGCGCGCGCGCATGGTGCGCAGGCGGTGGTCGTGGCGCTCGCCGACATGCCGCGCGTCACCGCCACGCACATCTGGCACCTGCTCGAGGCTGCGGATGGCCCCGACGCGGTCGTCGCTTCCAGCGACGGCATCAGCCCCAAGCCCCCCGCCGTCTTCGGCCGCAACCGATTCGACGCCCTGCTGGCGCTGGAAGGCGATCAGGGCGCCCGCGACATGGTCCGCGGCGGCAAGCACGTCGTCACGACCTCGGCCGAACTGATCGACGTCGACACGCCTGAGGAACTGGAACGGCTCCGCGCGCTGGTCGGCGCCCCCGAAACCTACACGCGCCTGCGACGGCCGTAAGGCGCCGCCACCTTCGCCGTCACCCCGGGCTCGACCCGGGGTCCCGCTTCTTCTTCGACGCCTGGAAATAGCGGGACCCCGGAGCAAGTCCGGGGTGACGATACACTCAGCGGCGTAGCTCCCCGCCCCTCACCCAGTCGTCATTCCCGCGGAGGCGGGAATCCAGACGCGCAGGTTTCGCGGGAGTCGCTGGCGGTAGCGTGTCTGGATCCCCGCCTGCGCGGGGATGACGAGGGCTGACGTCTTCGGGCCCGCGACGGCGTTGGACGCAACCCATCCCAACCCATTCAGGCGTTCATCTTGTCCATATTGCCGCGCACGTCACTCGTGGCGCAGCGCGTCGATCGGATTCAGCGCCGCCGCGCGCCGCGCCGGGAAATAGCCGAACACCACGCCGATCACCGCCGATATGCCGAACGCGATCAGGTTGATCTGCGGATCGAACGTCCAGGGCACCTGCATCAGCGGCACCAGCGCCAGGATGACGCCCTGCGCGATGATCAGCCCGACGATCCCGCCCAGGCACGATAGCGCCACCGCCTCGACCAGGAATTGCAGCAGCACCTCGCGCGCCACCGCGCCGATCGCCAGGCGGATGCCGATCTCGCGCGTGCGCTCGGTCACCGACACGAGCATGATGTTCATGATGCCGATCCCGCCCACCACAAGGCTGATCGCCGCCACCGCCGCGACGATCCGGGTCAGCAAGGTCGTCGTGCCGGTCAGCGTGTCCGAAATCTGCTTGGTGTCGAAGATGTTGAAATCGTCCGGCCGCGCGCCGGTCAGGTGGCGGCGCTCGCGCAGCAGGGCGGTGATCGACGATTGCACGGTCGCGCTGGAATAGGCCGGATCGACGCCGACCAGCATCACGCGCACGTCGTCGTTGCCGACGAAGCGGCGCTGCACCGTCTTGATCGGCATGACGACCACATCGTCCTGATCGCCGAAGCCGCCCTGCCCGCGCGTCGTCAGCACCCCGATCACGTCGCAGCTGACATTGCCCAGCCGGATGCGCGTGCCGACCGCGTTGCCGGACGGGAACAGGTTCTTGCGCACGGTATTGCCGATCAGGCACACCGCCTTGCCCGCCTCCTGCTCCGCCGGCGACCAATAGCGCCCGGCGGCGAGCGGCCACGGCTGCACCGTATTGAACGCCAGCGTGGTGCCGTTGATCGTGGTGGACCAATTTGCGCCTTCGTAGATGGCGGTGGCGCTGGCGTTGGTCTGCGGTGCGACCGCGGTGACGCCGGCGATCTGTGTCGCGATCGCGTCCGCATCGGGCACCTTGAACGGCGGCGGCGGCGGACCGCCACCACCCCGGCCGAAGCCCTGGCCGGGCCGCACCTGCAACACGTTACTGCCCAGCGCGCTGATCTGCTGCTGCACCGCGGCCGTCGTCGCCTTGCCCAGCGTCACCATCGTGACGACCGCGCCGACGCCGATCACGATACCCAGGATCGTCAGGAACGAGCGCAGCAGATGCCGCCGGATCGACCGGATCGCGAGGATGAAGGTGGTGCCTAGCATCTATGCCTCCACCGCCTCGCCCTGTCGGTGCTGCGCCTCGATCCGCTCGACCAGTCCGTCCTTGAAATGCACCACCGTGCGCGCGAACGCCGCCATGTCGGGTTCGTGCGTCACCATCAGCACGGTGATGTTGGCGGTGCGATTGAGGTCGGTCAGCAATTCCATGATCTCGACTGAGCGTTCGCTGTCGAGGTTGCCGGTAGGTTCGTCGGCGAGCAGCACGTCGGGCTGCGTCACGATCGCCCGCGCGATGGCGACGCGCTGCTGCTGGCCGCCCGACAGTTCCGCGGGCGTATGATCCCACCAGCGGTCGAGGCCCACCTTCTCCAGCGCCGCCATGCCCAGTTCGCGCCGCGTCTTCTTGTCCTCGCCGCGATAGAGCAGCGGCAGCTCGACATTCTCCAGCGCGCTGGTGCGGCTCAAGAGGTTGAACCCCTGGAACACGAAGCCGAGGTAGCGCCGCCGCAGCAGCGCGCGCTGGTCGCGATCCAGCGTTTCGACATGGTGGCCGCGGAACAGAAAGGTCCCGCCCGATGGCACGTCGAGGCAGCCGAGGATGTTCATCGTCGTCGACTTGCCCGACCCCGACGGCCCCATGACCGCAACGAAATCGCCGGCCTGGATGTCGAGGTCGACGCCCTTAAGCGCCTGAAACTGCGTCGCGCCGGTGCCATAGACCTTGGTGACGTTGCGGAGGGAGATGAGCGGGTCAGCCATGAGCGACGTCCCGCTTTCCCGCCGCGGAGAGAGGCACGCGACAGCGCCCCGCCCCACCCGTCACCCCGGACTCGGTCCGGGGTCCACTCCGCGGCGAGGGGAATGGCTCGAGGCTCAAGCGTTGCCCCCGCAGCCCGGTGGACCCCGGAACACGTCCGGGGTGACGGGGGTGGCTTGGCAGACGTCGCCGCATTTCCACAATCCCCGCAACGGCGCGCTTACTGCCCACCGGCCCCGCCCCCGCGACGGCCGCCACCGGCACCGCCCGCACCACCGCGTCGCGATCCGCCGGCCTTGTCGCCATTGCCCGCCAGCTGGCCGGTGATCACCTGCTGCCCCGGCTTCAGGTCGCCGCTCAGCACCTCGGTCATCGTGCCGTTGGTGTCGCCGGTCGTCACCTGCACGGGCTGCGGCTGGCCGTCGGCACCCTTGACGTAGACGGTCTGCGTCGCGCCGCGGCCCAGCGTCGCGGTCCGCTCCGGCCGGTCGCGGCGCGGGCGGAAGGTCAGCGAGCCGGCGATGCCGCCGCTCGATCCACCAGCCGACGCGCCGTCGCTCGGCTTGAAGCGCAGCGCCGCATTGGGGACCAGCAGCACGTTCTGCTTGTCCGACGTCACGATATCCGCGGTCGCGGTCATGCCCGGGCGCAGCTGCAACGACGGGTTGGCGACGGTCAGGTCGGCGGCATAGCTCACCACCTGGTTGGAGGAGGCGGTCGTCGCCGTCGTCGCGGTGGAGCTTGCCGAATTGACCGTCAGGTTCGATCCCAGATCGACGCGGCTGATCGTCGCGGGAAAGGTGCGGCCGGGGAAGGCATCGACGGTGAAGGTCGCTTTCTGCCCGGTCTTCACCTCGCCCACGTCGGCCTCGTCGATCGCGACCTCCAGCTTCATCTGGGACAGGTCTTCGGCGATCACGAACAGCGTCGGCGTGTTGAACGAGGCGGCGACGGTCGCACCCGGATCGATCTGGCGCGCCAGCACCACGCCGTTGACCGGCGAGCGGATGATCGCGCGCTGCCGCTGCGTCTGGCTCTGCGCCAGCAGGGCCTGCGAGGCGCTGACGTTCGCCTGCGCGGTCTTCAGGGCCGCAATCGCGCGCTGGTAATCGGCGCGACCGGACTGGAGTTCGGTGCCCGACGGCACGCGCCCGTTCGACAGCTTGTACACCTCTTCGAGGCGGGCGAGCTGCGCGCGGCTTTCGGCGACGGTCGCCTGCGCCTGATTTACCTGCGCCTGGTTCGCCGCGATCTGCGCACGCTGCTGGCGAATCTGATCGTCGATCTGTTGCGGGTCGATCAGCGCAAGCGGCTGGCCTGCCCGAACGCGATCGTTGACGTCGACCACCACCTTGGTGACGAGGCCCGACAGCTGCGAGCCGACCGTCACCTGGTTGGTCGGCGCGAGCTTGCCCGTCGCGGAGACGGTAACGGTGAGGTTGCCGCGCTCCACGCCCTGCGTCGCATAGCCCGCCTCCGCCTTGCCGCCGAAGCAGCTCTTCAGCAGCAGCGCAAGCAGCACCACGCCGATCGCGACCAGCCCCCATTTCAGATAGCGGCGCCACACCGGCACCGGCTTCACGCCGAGGAAATCGTCGAGCTGTGCGTCGGCCATCAGCGGGGTTCCGTTGCGAAAATGGGGGTAACGCCGCGT
Organism: Prunus mongolica; assembly: GCA_030345395.1. Lineage (NCBI taxonomy): Eukaryota > Viridiplantae > Streptophyta > Magnoliopsida > Rosales > Rosaceae > Prunus > Prunus mongolica. Next base: position 30,107,553 of record CM059237.1, read on the forward strand.
TCGGGCGCCTGCGGCACGACGCTGGGGTCCCAGCCGCCGCCCAGCGCATCGTACAACGCGATCAGCGCCGTCGCCTGATCGGAGCGCGCCTGCGTCAGGCCGTTCTGCGCCGAAAGCAACGCGGCTTCCTGCTGGTTCAGCGTCGTGAAGTCGGTAAGCCCGGTGCGATACTGGCTGCGGCTCAGGATCGCCGAGGCGTTGGCGGCATCATAGGCGATGGCGAACTGCGTCTCGCGCCGCCGTGCCGAATCCACCGCGACGATGGCATTTTCGATATCCTCGAGCGCCAGCAGCACCACGCCCTTGTAATTGGCGAAGGCCGTATCCGCCGCCGCCTCGTTGCTCCGCACCTGCGCGCGCAGCCGCCCGCCGTTGAAGATCGCCTGCGTCAGCCCGGCGAACAGGCCGCCGGTAATCGCGTCGCCGAGTCCCGTGAGGCTGGTCGCGTTGCTATTGATATTCCCGGTGATCGCCAATGCCGGATAGAGTTGCGCCTTGGCAACGCCGATCCGCGCGGTGGCGGCGGCCAGCGTACGCTCGGCACTGCGCACGTCCGGGCGGCGGCGCAGCGCATCGGCTGGGATGCCGATGCCGACGCTCGCCGGCCCCTTCGGAATGGCACGCGGCGCCGCGAGCGCGGTACGCAACGCGCCGGGCGCCTGCCCGGTCAACACGCCAAGCCGCGCGACGGCGGCGGCATATTGCTGTTCGATCTGCGGCACGCTCGCCGCGGTCTGCGCCCGCTGGCTGCGCGCCTGTTCGACATCGACCGACGAAACGAGGCCGGCCTGCACGCGGAACCCCGCAATCTCCAGATTGTCGTCCTGAATCGCCAGGCTGGCGCGCGCATTGGCGAGCTGTGCCTGATAGGCGCGCGCCAGCACGTAATTGCGCGCGACCTCACTTTCGACGCTCAGCAGCACGGTCTCATAGTCGAACCCGCTCGCTTCATATTGCGCGCGGCTCGCCTCCACCGTCCGGCGGATCTCGCCGAACAGGCCGACCTGATAGCTTGCCGACAGGCCGGCGGAGAAGCTGTTGGTGCCGCCGCCGCCCGTGTCGACCACGGTGCCGTCGGGCAAGGTGAACGAGCGGCCACCGCCGCGCAGATTCTCGTTGCGCTGATAGCCCGCCGACCCGGACAGCGTCGGCAGCAACGACGCGCGGCTCTGTACCAGCGCCTCGCGCGCCTGCCGCAGGCGCCCGATCGCCTGCGCGATATCGGTGTTGGCGCCGCGCGCCTGCTCGACCAATTGGCTGAGCACGGGGTCGTCGAAGTTCGACCACCAGCGCGTCAGATCTTCGGGACTGGCCGGCGCCGGCACCGAATAGGCGGTGGGAACGCCCAGCTCGGCGGGCGTCTTCGCGCGATAATCGGGGCCGACGGTGCAGCCCGCCAGGGCCAGCGCGGCGAGCGCCGGAGCGGCGAACGGGGAAGCGGTCAGGCGAACCATGCGTCCTGTGTGATCAACACACCGCATCGCGTCCAGCGCTTTTGTGTCGCAAAATGTCACGTCCGCGTCATCAGCGCCCCTGGAACGCCGGCTTGCGCTTTTGCAGGAACGCCATGCCGCCCTCGGTCGAATCCTCTGATCCGCGCGCGGTGCGCTGCGCATCCGCTTCGGCGGCCAGCGCCGCGGCATAGTCGCTCTCCATCGCCCGTCCCAAGGCGCGCCGCATCAGGCCCAGCGCCACCGTCGGCCCCGCCGCCAGCCTAGTCGCGAGCGCCAGCGCCTCGACATCCAGCGCCTCGTCGGCAACGACGCGGTGGATCATGCCCCAGTCGAGGGCCTTGGCCGCCGGCACACGCTCGCCGAGCAGCATCATCTCCGCCGCCCGCGCCCGCCCGATCAGCCGCGGCAGCATCCACGACGCGCCACCGTCCGGCACCAGCCCGATATTCACGAACGCCTGTAGGAAATAAGCGGTCTCGCTCGCCACGCAGAAATCCGCGGCCAACGCGAGGCTGCACCCGATCCCCGCCGCCGGTCCGCGCACCGCGCTGACCACCGGTACGCCCAGATCGGCGATCGCTAGCATCGTCGGGTTGTACTGGTCGGTCAGCGCCGCATAGGTCGCCTCGCCGGGATCGTCGGCGCCCAGCGCGCCGCCGCCGACGTCCGCGCCCGAACAAAAGGCCCGCCCCGCCCCCGCCAGCAGCACCGCCCGCGCGCCATCCAGCCGCGCCAGCGCGTCCCGCAGTTCGTCGAACAGCGCCGGCGGCGCCGCATTCAGCCGATCGGGCCGGTTGAGCGTCAGCACCAGCACCGCGCCCTGCCGCTCGGCCAGAATATGCTCATACGCCATGATCACGTCTTCCTCTCCCGTGCGACGTCGATTCCACCGGTCCGTCCGCCGCTCGTCCCGAGACATAGCGAAGTGCGGAGCGGGTGCCATAGGGGACTTCGGCCGATCCCGGATCAGCCCCTGATGCAATGCGCGATGACAGAGACGCCAGCATCCGTCAGCAATTCGGACCTTTCATGCGCCAGAGACCGTCATCGCGACGTTTTCCAATCCCCGAGCGCAACATAATAAGACAATGTTGCATACATATCACAATGCCAAGAAACGTTCATAATGCTGTCATTTTGTCGCTTGATCCGAATGCGGCGAACCGATCTTATGGCCCCTAGAGGCTCCGTAAGGGGCTGGGACCAAAGGGGTTAATTCGTGAAACTGTCGCATCTCTATGCGGCGACGGCGATCCTGCCGCTCGCCCTCGCTACTGCTTTGCCTGCGTTCGCGCAGACCACCGCCACCGATACCCAGACCAGCCCGGTCCCCGATCCCACCCAGGTCCCGACCGACCAGCAGAACCCGCAGTCGCCCAACGCCGACGCGGGCAGCAACACGCAGAGCGGCGGCGACATCGTCGTCACCGGGTCGCGCATCCGCCGCGACGAATTCTCCGTCTCCGATCCGATCACCGTTATCGGCAAGGACGAGATCACGCAGGCCGGCTTCGCCAGCGCCGCCGACGCGTTGCAGAGCAATGCGATCACGCAGGGCACGTCGCAGATCAACAACACCTACGGCGGCTTCGTCACCGACGGCGGCACCGGCGCGAACACGCTCGGCCTGCGCGGCCTCGGCCCCAACCGCACGCTGATCCTGCTCAACGGCCGCCGCTTGGCACCGGGCGGCACGCGCGGTTCGGTGGTCGCCGCCGACCTCAATGTGCTGCCGACTGCGATCATCGACCGGATCGAAGTGCTGAAGTCCGGCGCGTCGTCGGTCTACGGCTCCGACGCGGTCGCGGGCGTCGTCAACATCATCACCGACAAGGCGCTGACCGGCCTGCAGCTCGACCTGCAGACCAACGTGCCCGCCGTCGGCGCCGGCGTCGATCGCCGCGCCAGCGCCAGCTTCGGCATGCAGACCGATCGCCTCGGCATCATCGGTTCGCTCGAATATCGCAAGCGCAACGCGCTCGCCCGCGGCGACGTGCCGTTCTTCAACTGCCCGATCGGCGGGTTCCTCGATGGCGAGGGGTCGGCGTTCGGGTCTGGCGATCCGTTCCCGGTCGGCGATCCGCGCAACTGCTTCACGATCGACAATGGCGGCACCACGATCAACACGCTCGGCCTGCCGACGCGTCAGGCGATCGGCCGCACCAGCGGCGTGCTCGGCAACTTCAACCGCTTCGTCCCCGCCCCCGGCGTCACCACCGGGCCGTTCCCCGGCTATCTCGGCGTCGGCAATTACGATCGCGACACGTTCGATCCGGCGATGCAGCGCGAACCGCTCGTCACCGGCGTCGAAACCTACACGGGCTATCTGTCGGCGACCTACAAGCTGGAAGCGCTGGGCAACGCGGAAATCTACGGCGAACTGCTCGGCACTCGCCGCAAGTCGGGATCGCCGCTGTATCGCCAGCTGTCGCTCGACTATCTCCAGGGCAGCCCGCTGCTCCCGGCGAACATCCGTAATGGCTCGTTCGCCAACCCGACCAACACGTCGAGCGGCAGGATCATCGCGGCGCGGGCCTTCATCGGCTTCGGCCTGACCGAAGACGCGCAGACCGTCGATTACGTCCGCGCCTCGGGCGGCATCCGCGGCGACTTCTTCTTCCCCGGCTGGCGCTATGACGCGTATGTCGGCAAGTCGTGGAACGATGGCGTCTACACCGGACAGTCGTTCCTGATCGATCGCCTCGCCAACTCGCTCAACGTCGTCGCCAACCCCGACGGCACCTTCAGCTGCGTCAGCGCCGCCTCCAACCCCAATTGCGTCGCCGCCCCTGCGCTGACCGCCGGGGTGATCGGCGGCCAGCTGCCGCAGAACTTCCGCAACTACATCTTGGCGAATACCCGCGGCACGACGGCGTTCCGTGAGACGACTTATGCCTTCAACATCGACGGCCCGCTGTTCAAGCTGCCGGGCGGCGACGCGCAGCTGGCTTTGGGCGTCGAGCACCGCCGCCAGAGCATCAACGACCAGCCCGACCTCAACTCGATCAACGGCAATCTGTACGGCCTGACCGCCGCGACGCCGACGGTCGGCAAGGACAACGTCAAGGAAGCGTTCGGCGAAATCTTCCTGCCGCTGCTGCAGGACCTGCCCTTCGCCTATCGCCTGAACGTTACCGCATCGGGCCGCTACACCGATTACGCCTCCTACGGCTCGGGCACGACCTACAAGGTCTCGGCCGAGTGGGAACCGTTCCGCGGCTTCGGCTTCCGCGGCAGCTACGGCACGTCGTATCGCGCGCCGGCGCTCGCCGAACAGTTCCTGGGCGCGACCAGCGGCTTCCTGCCGACCAACTCGGACCCGTGCAGCGGCCTGCCGGTGCCCGCGCAGCAGTCGCCCAACCAGCAGATCATCGCGCGCAACTGCGCCTCGATCGGCCTGCCGGCGGACTTCGAACAGCGCAACAGCATCACCTCGTTCCGCGTCGGTGGGGCAGAGGCGGGCTTGAGCGCGGAAACCTCGACCAACTGGACGGTCGGCGCGGTGCTGCGTCCGCGCCTGCCGGAATCGGTCGGCCAGCTGTCGCTGTCGCTCGACTATTTCGACGTGAAGGTCGACAACGGCGTGTCGGACCTGTCCGGTGCGACGATCCTGTCGCGCTGCTACAGCAACCCGAATTTCGATGCGAACGCCGGGTTCTGCCGCTTCGTGCAGCGTGACGCCAATCAGGCGCTTACCGTCACCAGCAGCTTCGTGAACCTGTCCGAAAACATCGTGAAGGGTTACGAGTTCAACGGCCGCTACGCCCGCAACCTGTTCGGCGGCAAGTTCGTCTTCAACGCGAACGTCACCAAATACACCGAACAGTCGACCCGCCTGTTCCCCGAGGAATTCCTGACCGACGCCAACGGCATCGTCACCTCGCCGGAATGGGTCGGCAACTTCGACGCCAACTACACCGTCGGTCCGATGACGGTCCGCTACGGGCTCGACTGGATCGGCGGTGACCACAACAAGACGTACAATTACTTCGCGTTCGACAATTTGACCGGCATCACCGATCCGGCGCTGGTCCAGCAGTATCGCGACAATTACTTCCTGGAAGCGGACGGCTATGTCCTCCACCAGCTGTCGGTGCAGTTCAACGTGCAGAAGAAGTACCAGTTCACCTTCGGCGTGCGGAACCTGCTCGACACCAAGCCCCCGCGGATCAGCGCGATCGGGTTCACGACCATCGGCAATGCCCCGCTCTATTCGGGCTATGATTATGTCGGCCGGTCGTTCTTCGCGAACGTCAACGTCAAGTTCTAACCTGTATCGGAAGGCTCCGGGGCAACCCGGGGTCTTCCTTGTTTCTCATGACGACGATCGATCCCCAACCGCCCTGCGACGCCCGAGCCGAAGCGATCCGGGCAAACCTGCGCCTGGCCCTGGCCGATCAGGTGAAGGCGTGGCAGGTGCCGCAATCGACCGCGGCCGCGCGGCTCGGCATCGGGCGCTCGACGCTCAACAACATCCTCAACCACGATAACCGGCGGATTTCGATCGCGTCGCTGATCACGATGCTGTCGCGCGCCGGCGCCGAAGTGTCGGTGGAGGTGGCACTCGCGCCGGCTAGGCCTGACGCGCAATGAGGCACCGGATTCGTCATTGCGAGCGAAGCGTGTTTCGCTCCGCTCGCAATGACGGACTAAAGCCGACCGGCACTTCTTAACGAGACGGCCGAAACACCCTTACCGCCCGGACCACTTCCCCGGCCGCTTCTCGACGAAGGCCGCCATGCCTTCCTTCTGGTCCGCCGTGCCGAACAGTCCGTTGAACAGCCGACGCTCGAACTGGATGCCCTGCGCCAGTGGCGTTTCGAACGCGGCGTTCACCATTTCCTTGTTCGCCAGCACGGCGAGCGGCGCCATCGCGGCGATCGACGCGGCGGTCTTCACCGCCTCCTCGACCAGATCGGCCGCCGGGATGATCCGGCTGACGAGGCCGGCGCGCTCCGCTTCGGCGGCATCCATCATCCGCCCGGTCAGGCACATCTCCATCGCCTTCGCCTTGCCGACCGCACGGGCGAGCCGCTGCGATCCGCCCATGCCGGGGCTGACCGCCAGCTTCACTTCGGGCTGACCGAATTTGGCGCTGTCGGCGGCAAGAATGAAGTCGCACATCATGGCAAGCTCGCAGCCGCCGCCCAGCGCATAGCCGGCGACGGCCGCGATCACGGGCTTGCGCGTCTGCGTCAGCCGCTCGTAGCCCGCGAAATGGTTCGTCCCGTACATGGCGGCGAAATCCATCGCCGCCATTTCCTTGATGTCCGCGCCCGCCGCGAACGCCTTGGCGCTGCCGGTCAGCACCGCGCAGCCCTGGCTTGCGTCGGCGTCGAAGGCTGCCAACGCCGCCAGCAGATCGGCAAGCACCTGCGCATTCAGCGCGTTCAGCGCCTCCGGCCGGTTGAGCGTGATGAGCGTCACGGCATCGCGCCGCTCGACGAGGATGGTCTGGTAATCGGACATAGGGGGGCCTCTCCTTAATTCGGCGTCCACGCCTCGGCGGGCGGCAAGGGTGCGAAGATTTGGTCGATCAGGTGATCGGTCACAGCCTCCGGCGTCGCCGGGTTCCAGCGCGGACTATTGTCCTTGTCGACGATCACGGCGCGCACGCCTTCCAGGAAATCGTGGCGCTGCACGACATGCGTCGCGACCGCATATTCTTGGCGCATCTCGTCGGCGAAGCTCTGCATCAGGCTGCTGTCGTAGAGCAGGCGCAGCGACACCTTCATCGACTGCGGCGACTTGGTCTTGAGGACCGCCAGCTGTTGCGCGGCAAAATCACCACCATCCGCCTCCAGCGCCGCGAACACCTCTTCCAGCGTGTCGGAGGCGAACAGCCGGTCGATGTCGGCGCGATGGTCGAGCAGCGCTGCTTGCGGGGCCGCAACGCTCGCCGCAGTCAGGATGGCATCGATACCGTGCGGGTCGGCGGCGATCGCCGTCTTCACCTCAGGCAGCGCGCTCGCAGGCAGGTAATGCGTCGCCAGGCCCAGCGCATGCGCTTCCGCCCCGTCGAGCCGGTGGCCGGTCAGCGCGATGAACTGGCCGATCCGCCCCGGCAGGCGCGACAGATACCAACCGCCGCCGACGTCGGGGAACAGGCCGATCCCCGTTTCCGGCATCGCGAACTTCGTGTTCTCGGTGGCGACGCGATAGCGGCACGGCAGCGCGATGCCGACGCCGCCGCCCATCGTCACGCCGTCCATGAACGCGACGGTCGGCTTGGCATAAGCGAACAGCCGGTGATTGAGCTGATACTCGGTATGGAAGAACGCCCGCGCCGCCGCGCCATCGCCCGCACCGCTGTCGGCGAGCATGCGGATATCGCCGCCCGCACAAAATCCGCGCGCGCCCTTGGGATCGCCGTCCGCCGAGGGCGCGTGATCGATCATCACCGCCGCGATGCCTGCATCGGTGCGCCAATCCTCCAGCGCCGCGAGCATCGCCTCGCACATCGCCATGTTGAGCGCATGCAGCGCGCGCGGCCGGTGCAATCGCAGCCGCCCGAGTGCGCCATTGATCTCGATCAAAACATCCTGGGTCATGGTGGCGAGCTTTGCCGAGTGGCAGGCCGCGCGTCCATACCGATCCGACGAAATGGCCTGCCTAAGAATTTGACTCGCGCCCAACCCCGGCCCATTTCAACACCATGCCCGCATTGCGTCCGAAACAGACCCTTGATTCCGCCCCCCAATGGCCGCTCGGCGGCGGAGAGTGCGGTGCGCTGATCCGCGATCATGACTGGTCCGCGACTCCGCTGGGGCCGGTTGCCGACTGGTCGGGCGCGCTGCGCACGACGGTTGCCAATATCGTCAATTCGCCGGTGCCCAAGGTACTGATGTGGGGACCGGCCAACGTCCTGATCTACAACGATGCCTACACCGCCATCGCGGGTGACAAGCATCCGGCGGCGCTCGGCGGCACCGCCGAAGGCGTCTGGCCCGAAATCTGGGACTGGAACCGCGCGATCCTCGATCGGTCCGCGACCGGAGAGGTCGTCGCCTATCGCGACCAGCCGATGACGCTGCTGCGCGACGGCGTACCGCAGACCTTCTTCTTCGACCTGTTCTACACCCCCGTCTACCTCGACGACGGCACGGTCGGCGGCGCGATGTGTACGGTGATCGACAATACCGCGCGCGTCAGTGCGGAGGTGGCGGTCGCGCACAGCGTCGCCGAACTGCGCACCATTACCGACGCATTGCCGGTCCTCATCTCGTATCTGGACCGTGATCTGGTCTACCGCTTCGCCAACGGCGCCTATCAGCAGTGGTTCGGCCGTACGCCGGATCAGATGATCGGGTGCCACCTGCGCGAGGTGCTGGGCGAGGAGAGCTACGCCGAGCGCCTGCCGCTGGTCGAACGCGCGCTCGCGGGGGAACCGATCGCATCGGAAGGACGTCTGCCGCATCGCGACGGCAGCTTCCACCGCGCGGACATCCGGTACATCCCCCGCATCGGTGACGATGGCGACGTGATGGGCATCCATGTCCTGGTGACCGACGTCGAAGAGCGCGCGCAACGCGAAGCGGCGGTTCGTCGCAGCAACGACCGCTTCCGCGGCGCGATGGAGGCGGTCCACGGCGTTTTGTGGACCAATTCGCGAGATGGCCAGATGACCGGCGAACAGCCCGGCTGGGCGGCGCTGACCGGGCAATCGCGCGAAGACTATGCCGGCTATGGCTGGGCGAACGCCGTCCATCCCGAGGATGCCGACGCGACCGTCGCGGCCTGGAATGCCGCGGTCGCCGCCAAGTCGGTCTTCGTGTTCGAACATCGCGTCCGCCGCCATGACGGCGCGTGGCGCAACTGCCTGATCCGCGCGCAGCCGATCACGGATGCCGACGGCGAGATCGTCGAATGGGTCGGCGTCCATACCGACATCACCGAACAGCGCGCCGCCGAACAGTCGCTGCGCGATCAGGCCGAGCATCTGCAACGCCAGGTCCGCCATCGCGAACGGGCCGAGGAACAGCTGCGCCACCTCAACGAACATCTCGAAGCGCGCGTCATCTCCGAAATCGGCGAGCGTCGCCGCGCCGAGGCGGCGCTGGCCCAGGCGCAGAAGATGGAGACGATCGGCAAGCTGACCGGTGGCGTCGCGCACGATTTCAACAACTTGCTCCAGGTCGTGTCGGGCAACCTTCAGCTGCTCGCCAAGGACATCGCCGGCAACGATCGTGCCGAACGCCGCGTCGCCAATGCGATGGCGGGCGTGTCGCGCGGATCGAAGCTCGCCGCGCAACTGCTCGCCTTCGGCCGGCGCCAGGCGCTGGAACCCAAGGTCGTCAACGTCACCCGCTTCGTCCAGGGCATGGACGACATGCTGCGCCGCGCGATCGGCGAGGGTGTCGAGGTGGAGACGGTGTTCGGCGGCGGCCTGTGGAATTGCTTCATTGATCCTGCGCAGATCGAGAATGCGCTGCTCAACCTCGCGATCAACGCGCGGGACGCGATGAGCGGCCAGGGCAAGCTGACCATCGAACTGTCCAACGCGCATCTCGACGACGAATACGCCCGCACCCATGACGAGGTCGAACCGGGCCAATATGTCATGCTGGCGGTCAGCGACACGGGCACCGGCATGACGCCCGACATCGTCGACAAGGTCTTCGAACCCTTCTTCTCGACCAAGTCCGAGGGCAAGGGATCGGGCCTTGGCCTTTCCATGGTCTATGGCTTCGTCAAACAGTCGGGCGGCCATGTGAAGATCTATTCGGAGCCCGGCCACGGCACGACGATCAAACTGTACCTGCCGCGCAGCATGGACAGCGAGGACGTCGAGGTCATCGTCAATACCGGCGCGATCGAGGGCGGCACCGAAACGGTGCTGGTCGTCGAGGACGATGACGAGGTGCGCGCCACTGTCGTCGAGATGCTGGGCGATCTCGGCTATCGCGTCCTGAAGGCGGTCGACGCGCAAAGCGCGCTCAGCGTCATCGAAAGCGGTATCCCGATCGACATGCTGTTTACCGACGTGGTGATGCCCGGCACGCTGAAGAGCCCGGAGCTTGCGCGCAAGGCGAAGGAGCGGCTGCCTGAACTCGCGGTGCTGTTCACCAGCGGCTATACCGAAAATTCGATCGTGCATGGCGGTCGCCTCGATGCCGGCGTCGAGCTCCTGTCGAAGCCGTATACACGCGAGGCACTGGCCCGGAAGTTCCGCACGGTCCTCGCCAACCAGCGCCAGCGCAGCGCCAGCCTGGCCGCGCGCGACCTGACCACGGCGCCAGCCCCGCTGCGCAGCGCTGCGGGTGCGGCGGGACAGGTCACGGTCCTGCTGGTCGAGGATGACGAGGTGATCCGCGCGACCACGGCCGAGATGCTGCAGGCCTGCGGCTATGTCGTCGTCGATGCGGCGAGTGCGGAGGATGCCGCCACGGCGCTCCAGACCGTGCCGATCGACGTGCTGGTCACCGACGTCAACCTGCCCGGCGCCTCCGGCCCCGCCTTCGCGGCCCGCGCGCGCGATCTGCGTCCGGGTGTCGGCATCGTCTTCGCGACCGGCGACACGGCGGGCGTGCCCCCGGGCACCGGCGCGGTGCTGCTTGCCAAACCTTATGGTGCCGATGCGTTGCAGGCCGCCATCGCCGCGGCGCGAACGGGCGAGACGCCGGTGCAGGCGCGCAAGCTGGAACGCGAGGCGGACTGACGGGGCGGATTGACGGTACGGGGCAAACGCGCCCTCATCCGAACGGCAGTTCGCCGTCGCGTCGTTCCAGCGCCAGCAACTGCGCCTTCGCCGTCATGCCACCCGCAAAGCCGGTCAGCTTGCCCGTCGATCCGACGACGCGGTGGCAGGGCACGATGATCGAGATGGGGTTGCGCCCGTTCGCCGCGCCGACCGCCCTCGACGCATCGGGCCGGCCCAGCGCCAGCGCGATCGCGCCATAGCTCCGCGTCTCGCCATAGGGGATGGTCAGCAGCGCCGCCCACACCGCCTTTTGAAAGTCGGTGCCGCGCATATCGAGCGGTACGTCGAACACCCGCCGCTCGCCCGCGAAATAGGCCGTCAGCTGCGCGGTCGCGGCCCGTAATATCGGATGGTCGTCATTCTGGACGATCGCGGGCAGCGGCACGCGCCGCGGATCGTCATCCGGCCACAGCACGGCGACCAGCCCGGCGTCGCTCGCCACCAGCGTGAGAACACCCACGGGGGAATCGAGGCGCGTAGCGGCGAGCGTCATGGCGTCCGGGCTAACCCGAACGCCGACATCGGGAAAGCCCGTCAGTTGCGCAGCGAATCCGGCACGATGCCGCCATTCTCGGCCAGCTTCGCCATCACTGCCTTGTGCAGCGCGATATTCTGTTCGGCGCTGCCGTCCTCGCCCGCATGGACACCCAGTTCCTGCCCCAGCTCGCGCCGCGCGGCGAGGCTGGAATCGAGGTCGAGCAGCTTCAGCAGATCGACGATCGACGATTGGTAATTGCCTCCGCCGTTCTTCATCGTCGCCATTTCCGACAGCACCGCGCCGACATCGACCGGCGCCGCGGGCGTCGGCGCAGTGGCGGCAGGGGCCTGCGGCGGCGCAGAGGTTGGCTGCGGCGCCTGCGGTGCAGCCTGGGCCGGCGCCGGGGTCGGAGCGGCCGAAGCGGCGGGCTTATGGCCGAAAACCTTGCTCATGATGCTGCCGAAGATGCTCATCGTCATGCTCCCGTTGCGTCGCCGAAGCAGCGACCGTCGCGCCATCAAACGTCGATGCCCGCCGAATGCTCCCCGCGCCGGAACGCAGCGCCGCGTCCGAACGTTGGCCACCCCGGATTGAGGGAGTGGACAATGTCTAAGAATTTCATGGGGATCGCGTCGGCCGCAGCGCTCGCGCTGGCGCTGTCCGCCTGCGGGTCGCGTACCGACACCGCTAACAGCGCGGACGCCACGATGGCTAACGACACCGCAGGCTTCGACGCCGCCAACGCCGGTGCGACCGGCGCCAACATGGGTGCCGCCTCGCGTCCCGCCGCCGGCCAGACCTTCGTCAACACCGCGGCGGCGAGTGACGCATTCGAGATCGCTAGTTCGAAGCTCGCGCTCGACAACAGTTCGTCGGCCGCGATCAAGAAATACGCCAACCAGATGATCGCCGCCCATACCGCGTCGACGGACAAGCTGAAGGCGACCGTTTCGGGCCTCAGCCCGGCGATCACGCCCGACCCGACGCTCAACGCCGATCAGCAGGCGAAGCTCGATTCTCTGAAGGGCCTGACCGGCACCGCCTTCGACACCGCCTATATCGCGGCGCAGCAGCAGGCGCACCAGCAGGCCTATGACATGCTGACCGCCTATGGCGCGAGCGGCGACGTGCCTGCGCTGAAGACCTTCGCCACCGGCCTTGCCCCCACCGTCGCGGCGCACCTCAACATGGCCAAGGGCCTGAAGGCCTAAGTTACGCCCGACATCACGCTCAGCGCGGATGACGCCGCGCGAGCGCGATGCCGGCGAGGTTCTTCGATCGCGGCACATGGCGGACATGGATGCGATCGAAGTCCTTGCGCGCTTGCAGCCAAGCGTCGCGATGCGGCAGCAGTTGCGGGCTGCGGCAAGCCCAGCGCCCCAATGCCTGTTCGACGATCGTCCGCGCATCGCCGATGAACAACACGTCGCGCGCGCCCGCAGCGGTGGCGATCGCCGCGGCATAGCGGAGCGCCAGCCACTCCGCCGTGCAATTGTCGCCGACGCCCATGTCGTCCCGAATGTAGCTGTGGCCATGCGCCACCACGCCGATTTCCATCCGCGCCGGATCGCCGCGCGCGCCGCCGTCGAAATACAACGTCATCCGCTCCCTTGCGGAACGGCGCTGGCCCTCCACCTTTATGTCCCCGAACACCGCAGAGTCGTCAGGAGCCGTCATGACCGATACCCGCAAGGCCGTGTTGCACCGGATGGTGCTTGCCGACCATATCTGCCCGTTCGGCGTGCGCGCCAAGCAGATCCTGCAATCCGAAGGGTTTGAGGTCGAGGACCATATCCTGCGCACGCGCGAAGAGGTCGATGCGTTCAAGGCGGAGCGCGGCCTCGCGACCACGCCGCTGATCGAGATCGACGGAGAGGTGATCGGCGGCAGCGACGATCTGGAGCGCTGGCTCGCCAAGGTCGACTGAGCGCGAGACCCGCGCCATGCCGGCGCCCGCCGTCGCCTTCGATCGCGACGTCGAACAGGTCGCGCGGGCGCTGATCGGCGCGACCCTGCTGGTCGACGGCGTCGGCGGCACGATCGTCGAGACGGAGGCCTATGACGCCGACGATCCCGCCTCGCACAGCGCGCGCGGCCCCTCGCCGCGCAATGCCGCGATGTTCGGGCCGGCGGGACGCGCCTATGTTTACCGCAGCTACGGCATCCACTGGTGCTTCAACATCGTGTGCGCGCCCGGCAGCGCGGTGCTGATCCGCGCGCTCGAACCCACGCACGGTCTCGATACGATGATCGCGCGCCGCGGCCTCGCCGATCCGCGCCTGCTCTGCGCCGGCCCGGGGCGACTGTGCCAGGCGCTCGGCATCGATGCGCGACTGGATCACGCCCCGATCGATGCGCCACCCTTTACGCTGATCCCCGCTACCAGCGCAGTGCCTCTGCACGCCGGCCCGCGCATCGGCATCACGCGTGCGGTGGACACGCCATGGCGCTTCTGCCTCGCCGGTTCGCGCTACCTCAGCCGGCCTGTGCGTTAGATGGGACAACGGTCGCTCCGTCATTGCGGGTGCAGCGAAGCAATGACCCAAGGTGGACGGCTCAAACCGCCCACGCCAAAGCCGCCGACGATCGGCAAGATACACCAGCTTTCGGCGCGTTTCGCGCCTCGCAGAACGCATAAAACCGCAGATTTCCGCCATTCCAGTGTTTGGCATGCATAATGCACTACCACAGTCGCAGCCGCATCGGGCTGTCGCCTTTGGGAGGAAAGTCCATGTTCGCCACCACGCTCGCCGCCGCCATCCTGTCGATCACCACGCCCGCCGCCACGCCGGCACCGGCCCCCGCAGCGCCCGCCGCCGGCCAGAGCGACGCCGCCGCCCAGCCCGCCAAGGGCCGCTACAATCCACGCGTCTGCATCGTCGATTACCCCACCGGCACGCGCATCCCCACCAAGACCTGCAAGCTGCTCGGCCAATGGCGCACCGACGGTATCGATCCGCTGCCCGGCAAGTGATCCTCCGGAATGCCGACCGCACGCCCGCCTCATCGCGGGACGTGCGGCCGGGCTGCGATCGACGGGGACCTTCCATGCTGCGCCTGCGTTCTCGCTGGCACACATCATGGGGGTCCTCATCTTGCACAGCCTGCCCGACCGGCTCGACGCCGGCTCGCCCTATCCGCTCGGCGCGACGTTCGACGGCCTCGGTGTCAATTTCGCGGTCTATTCCGCCAATGCCGATGCGATCGAGCTGTGCCTGTTCGACGCCACCGGCAAGCGCGAGCTGAAGCGCATCGCCTTGCCCGAATGCACCGACGAGGTGTGGCACGGCTATCTGCCCGACGCCGGCCCGGGCCTGCTGTACGGCTATCGCGCGCACGGCCGCTACGAGCCCGAGAACGGCCATCGCTTCAATCCCAACAAGCTGCTGCTCGATCCCTATGCCCGCAAGCTGCACGGCCAGATCAAATGGACCGACGCGCTGCACGGCTACAAGGTCGGCCATCCGAAGGAGGACCTGTCCTTCGACAAGCGCGACAGCGCGCCCGCGATGCCCAAGGCTGTCGTCGTCGACGATCATTGGGACTGGTCGCGCGATACCAAGCCCAACACGCCCTGGTCCGAAACCGTCATCTACGAAGCGCATGTGAAGGGCCTGACCAAGCTGATGGAGCTGGTCCCGCCGAACGAGCGCGGCACCTATGCCGGCCTCGGCCACCCCGCGGTCATCGCGCACCTGAAGCGCATCGGCGTCACCGCGCTCGAACTGCTACCCATCCACAGTTTCACGCAGGATCGTTTCCTCCAGGAAAAGGGCCTGAAGAACTATTGGGGCTATAACACGCTCGGCTTCTTCGCGCCGGAACAGGCGTATATGGCGTCGGACAGCCAGGACGAGCTACGGCGCGCCGTCCACCGCCTGCACAAGGCGGGGATCGAGGTGATCCTGGACGTCGTCTACAACCACACCTGCGAGGGCAGCGAAAAGGGCCCCACCCTGTCATGGCGCGGGCTCGACAACGCCAGCTATTACCGCCTGGTCAAGGACCAGCCGCGCTACAGCATCAACGATACCGGCACCGGCAACACGCTGAACCTCAGCAAGGCGCGCGTCATTCAGATGGTGACGGACAGCCTGCGCTATTGGGCGACCAGCTTCGGCATCGACGGCTTCCGCTTCGATCTCGGCCTGACGCTGGGGCGCGAAGAGCATGGCTTCGATCCCGGCGCCGCCTTCTTCGATGTCGTCCGGCAGGACCCGGTGCTCGGCCGCCTGAAGCTGATGGCGGAACCGTGGGACGTCGGCCCCGGCGGCTATCAGCTCGGCAATTTCCCGCCCGGCTTCGCGGAGTGGAACGACAAATATCGCGACACCGTCCGCCAGTTCTGGCGCGGCGATGCCGGCCAGCGCGCCGATCTCGCCGCACGCCTGTCGGGATCGGGCGACCTGTTCGATCGGCGCTCGCGCCGCCCCTGGGCGAGCATCAACCTGCTCTCGGCACACGACGGCTTCACCCTCGCCGACACGGTGATGTACGAAGAGCGCCACAACGAAGCGAACGGCGAGGACAATCGCGACGGCCACGACAACAACCATTCGCGCAACTGGGGCCACGAAGGGCCGACCGACGATCCCGCGATCAATGATGCGCGCGGCCGCGTGCAACGGTCGATGCTGACGACGCTGCTCGCCTCGCTCGGCACGCCGATGCTGGTCGCGGGCGACGAGTTCGGTCGCACCCAACAGGGCAACAACAACGCCTATTGCCAGGATAATGCGATCAGCTGGCTCGATTGGGACGCCGCGGCGACGCCCGAAGGCCAGACGCAAATCGATTTCGTCGCCCGCCTGACCGACCTGCGCCGCCGCTACGCTGTGCTGCGCGCGCCGACCTTCCTCTACGGGCAGGATACGCCCGGACAGGGCGTCAACGACATCGAATGGTGGGACGAGCGCGGGCAGCAGCTCAGCGCGGACGATTGGCAGAATCCAGAAGGCCGCGCGCTGATGATGCGCCGGGCCAGCCGCAATGCGGCAGGCGAGCTGGACGTCGTGTCGCTGCTGCTCAACGGTTCGCCCGATCCCGTCACCTTCCACCTTCCCCCGCCGCACGCGACACGCATCGTCCTGATCGACAGCGCCAAGCCCGATCAGGGCGAGGTAGAGATCGAGGACGCCTATGAGGTTTCGCCGCAAGGCGCGGTCCTCGTCACCTGGACCGGCGCGTTCGAGGACCAGGCATGACCCCGGGCTGGGGCGCGACGACGCTCGACGACGGACGCACCCGCTTCGCACTCTGGGCGCCGGACGTTGCGGGCGTCGAGCTGGAGATCGACGGTGCCCCGCCGGTCGATATGGTGGCGGGCGACGACGGCTGGTTTGTCGCGACGACGCAGGCCCCTGCCGGCACGCGCTATCGCTTCCGCATTGGCGACATGGTCGTCCCCGACCCTGCCTCCCGCGCGCAATCGGGCGGCGTCCATGGCTGGAGCTTGGTCATCGACCCGGCCTATCCCTGGACGGTCACCGACTGGCGCGGGCGGCCGTGGGAAGAGACGGTGCTCGTCGAGCTGCACCCCGGCCTGCTAGGCGGCTTTCGCGGCGTCATCGATCAGCTCCCCGCCGTCGCCGCGACCGGCATCACCGCCATCGAACTCATGCCCGTGGGTGCCTTCGGCGGGACGCGCGGCTGGGGCTATGACGGCGTGCTGCCCTATGCGCCGCACGAAAGCTACGGCGCCCCCGCCGATTTGCAGGCGCTGGTCGACGCCGCGCACGGCTTCGGCCTCTCCGTCTTCCTCGACGTCGTTTACAATCACTTCGGTCCCGACGGGAATTACATCGGCCAATATGCCGCGGGCTTCTTCGATGCCGAGGTCCAGACGCCCTGGGGCGGCGCGGTCGCGATGCATGAAGAGGCCGTGCATCGCTTCTTCGTCGACAATGCGCTGATGTGGCTGCGCGACTATCGCATCGACGGCCTGCGCTTCGACGCGGTCCACGCCATCGCCGACGACGCCTTCCTCGACGCCATGGCCACGGAAATCCGCGAGGCGCTGCCCGATTGCCACATCCACCTCGTCCTCGAAAACGAACGCAACGATGCCGCACGGCTGCGCGATGGCGGCTATGACGCGCAGTGGAACGACGATTTCCACAACGTCCTCCACGTCCTGCTGACCGGCGAAACCAGCGCCTATTACACCGACTTCGCCGATCGCCCGGCCGAGCGCCTCGCCCGCTGCCTGGCGGAAGGCTTCATCTATCAGGGCGAAGGCTCCGCCAACCACGACGGCACGCCGCGCGGCACGCCCAGCGCACATCTATCGCCGACCCGCTTCGTGTCGTTCCTCCAGAACCACGACCAGATTGGCAATCGCGCGCTCGGCGAGCGGCTGACCGTGCTGACCGATCCCGCCAAGCTGCGTGCCGCGACCGCCTTGCTGCTGCTCGCCCCGCAAATCCCGTTGCTGTTCATGGGCGACGCCGACGGCAGCGAAACGCCCTTCCTGTTCTTCACCGACTTCCACGACGAGCTCGCCGATGCGGTGCGTGAAGGGCGGCGCAAAGAATTCGCCAAGTTCGACGCCTTCGCCGATCCGCAGGCGCGCGAACGCATCCCCGATCCCAACGCCATCAGCACGTTCGACGCATCGCGGCCCGAGCCCGGCCCCGACGCCGCCGCATGGCGCGCGCTGTACCGCGACCTGATCGCGCTGCGCATGACGCACATCGTCCCCCACCTTGCCGGCGCGATGGCGATTGGTGCGGAGGCGACCGGCGACGCTGCGGTCACCGCCCGCTGGCGCCTGGCTGACGGCAGCACGCTCACCATCGCGCTCGACCTTGCCGACACGCCCGCGCCGCTTGCCGCGGGCGACGGCGAGCTGCTGCACGCCGAGGGCGAGCGCTTCGCGGCCTGGATCGCGCGATGAGCGATCTTGCCGCACGCGCCAAGGCCACCGGCATCGCCGTGCACTGGGAGGATGCGACCGGCTGCCAGCGCACCGTCGCCGACGATACGCTCCGCGCCATTCTCGACCGGCTCGACCGCTCGACCGACGGCGAGGCGACCTTCGTCACCACCGATGTCGGCATGCCCATCGTCACCACCGCCGCCCCCGGCGCCGCGACGCTGGCGCTGGAGCATGGCCCCCAGCGTATCGTGCAGGTCGCGTCCGACGGCACCATCCCGCCGGTCGGCGAACCCGGCTATCACCGGCTCGAAACCGCGCGCGGCGCCATTACCCTCGCCGTCGCGCCGCGTCGCTGCGTTCCCGCGCCGCCCGGCCATAGCTGGGGTCCCGCGGTTCAGATCCCGGCGCTGCGCGGATCGCGCCCTGCCCCGTATGGCGATCTCGCCACTCTTGCCGAGGCCGCCCGCGCGTTTGCCGGTGCCGGAGCCGACGCGCTGGCGATCAGTCCGACGCACGCGCTCTTCCCCGCCGACCCGTCGCGCTTCAGCCCCTATGCCCCGTCGAGCCGGCTGGTCCACCACGCCCTGCTCGCCAGCACCGCCGACGATGACACGGACTCCGGCGCACTGATCGACTGGCAAGCCGCCCTCCCCCACCGCCTGACTGCGCTGCGCCACGCCTTCGACCGCGCAACCCCAGACGAGATCGCCCGCTTCGACGCCGCCGCCGCCCGCCGCCCCGACTGGCAGCAGCACGCCCTTTACGACGCGATCCACGCCCATTTCTTCGCGGAGAGCGGCGCGCATGGCTGGCAGGACTGGCCCGCCGCCTATCATGACCCCGCCGCCCCGGCTGTCGAGGCCTTTAGGCGCGACCATGCCGACGCCGTCCGCTTCTACGCCTTCCTGCAATGGCGCGCCGACGCTGGCCTTGCCGACGCGCACGCCGCCGCGCGCGACGCCGGCATGCGCATCGGCCTGATCGCCGACCTCGCCGTCGGCATGGATGCGGGCGGCAGCCACGCGTGGAGCCGCCGCAGAGACCTGCTGACCGGCCTGTCGATCGGCGCGCCGCCCGATCCGCTCGGGCCGCAGGGGCAGAATTGGGGCATCACCGCGCTCTGCCCGTTCGCGCTGCGCCGCACCGGCTTCGACGCCTTCATCCGCACCGTCCGCGCGGGCCTGGCGCACGCGGGCGGCATCCGGATCGACCACGCCCTCGGCCTGTGCCGACTGTGGGTGATCCCAGAGGGCGGCAAGCCCGGCGACGGCGCCTATCTCGCCATGCCCTTCACCGATCTGCTCCGCATCCTTGCCATCGAATCGCATCGGGCGAACGCGATCGTCATCGGCGAGGATCTCGGCACCGTGCCGCCCGGCTTCCGCGACACGCTGACCGCGCGCGGCATCTACGGCATGCGCGTCCTGCCCTTCGAACGCGACGCGAAAAGCTTTACCCCCGCTAAGGCATGGGACGCCTGCGCCGTCGCGATGACCGGCACGCACGACACCGCGACGCTCGCCGGCTGGTGGACCGGGCGCGACATCACCTGGGCGCACAAGCTGAAGCGCAGCGACAGCGACGAACCCAGCGACCGCCTGCGCCGCATCGGCGAGAAGAAGGCGCTATGGACTGCCGCCACGCAGGCCGGCGTCGCCAGCGGCCCCGTGCCGCACGATGCCGCGCCCGCGATCGACGCCGCGCTCGCCTTCACCGCACAGGCACCCTGCCCGCTCACCATCGTGCCGCTCGAGGATCTGGTCGGGATCGAGGAACAGCCCAACCTGCCCGGCACGACCGACGAACACCCCAATTGGCGCCGCCGTATGCCCGACACGACCGAGGCGTTGCTTGCCCGGCCCGAGGTCGCCCGCCGCACCGCCCTCCTCTCGCACAAGAGCCCCGCATGAGCCCCCGCGCCACCTATCGCCTGCAATTCCACACGGGCTTCACCTTCGCCGACGCGGAGGCGCTGGTCCCCTATCTCGACCGGCTCGGCATCAGCCACATCTACGCCTCGCCGATCACCACCGCGGCAGCCGGGTCGATGCACGGCTACGACGTCATCGACCCCACGACGATCAATCCGGAACTCGGCGGCGAGGACGCGTTCCGCAGCCTCGTCGCCGCGCTCAAGGCGCGCGACATGGGGCTGATCATCGATATCGTCCCCAACCATATGGGCGTCGCCGGGGGCGGCAACGCATGGTGGATCGATGTCCTCGCCCGCGGGCAGGACAGCGAACACGCCCGCGTCTTCGATATCGACTGGAGCCGCCCGATCCTGCTCCCGGTGCTCGGCGATACGCTCGACACCGCGCTCGCCAACGGCGACATTGCGGTCGAGGGCGATCAGATCGTCGCCTATGGCGAACACCGTCTCCCGATCCGCCCCGAAGACCGGGGCAACACCGCCGATCTGCCCGCAATGCTCGACCGCCAGCATTACCGCCTCGCCAGCTGGCGCACCGCCAACGACCTGCTCAACTGGCGCCGCTTCTTCACCGTCAACGACCTCGCCGGCGTCCGCATCGAAGACCCCGCCGTGTTTGAGGCGACGCACGCGCTCTATGTCCGCCTATATGACGAAGGCCTGATCGACGGCGTCCGCATCGATCACGTCGACGGCCTCACCGACCCGATCGGCTATTGCCGCACGCTGCGCGACCGCCTCGGCCCCGATGCCTGGATCGTCATCGAGAAGATCCTCGGCGCCGGCGAAGGCCAGCCCGTCGGCTGGGGCGTCGACGGCACCAGCGGCTACGACTTTATGGAGCAGGTCGCGACGCTGATCCACGAACCGCTCGGCGCGCTGCCGCTCGAGGAGCTGTGGCAGGACATGAGCCACCGCTACCTCGATTTCGAAGCTGAGGAATTCGCCGCACGGCAGGACCTGCTGGCCTGGCAATTTGCGGGCCAGCTCGACGCCTGCGTCGCCGCCTTCGTTGCGCTCAACACCGATGACGCCGTCACGCCCGCCATGCTGCGCCGCGCGATCGAGCGATTATTGTGGGTCTTCCCCGTCTATCGCACCTACGGCACCGGCGATGCCGCCCCCGCCAGCGACGCCGCGATCCGCGGCGCGGTGCGCGAACGCGTCGCCGACCTCATCCCGCCGGGCGAGGCGCATGTCGTCGACGCGATTCTCGCCTGGCTCGCCGGTGAAGGACCAGGCGATGCCGCCGACGCGGTGCGTCGCTTCCAGCAGCTGTCCGCGCCGATCGCCGCCAAATCGGTCGAGGACACCGCCTTCTATCGTTCCGGCCGCCTGCTCTCGCGCAACGACGTCGGCTTCGACGCGACGATCCTCGGCATCGGCGTCGATGCCTTCCATGAGCTGATGGCCGCCCGCGCGCGCGACGTGCCGCACGCGATGCTCACCACTGCGACGCACGACCACAAACGCGGCGAGGACGTCCGCGCCCGCCTTGCCGCGCTCAGCGTCATGCCCGACGCCTGGCGCACCCGTGTCGAGGCATGGGACCAGCTCTCCTGGGCCTGGGATCACGACGTCTCGGGCGCCGACCGCTACATGCTGCTCCAGACCATCGTCGGCGCCTGGCAGGACGCGGGCGCGACGCCCGATTTCGCCGACCGCATCAAGGCCTGGCAGCAAAAGGCCCTGCGCGAAGCACGCCTCCGCTCGTCATGGGAAGCCCCGGACGAGGCCTATGAAGCCGCCGCCGCCGCGCTGACCGACGCCTTCCTCGCCGACCCGCGCTTCGTTGCGGAGGTCACCGCCTTCGTCGCCGACCTTGCGCCGATTGCAGACGCCAACACGCTGATCCAGACGCTGCTCCGCTACACCGTGCCGGGCGTGCCCGACCTGTACCAAGGCACCGAGCTTGCCGACCTCAGCCTGGTCGATCCCGATAACCGCCGCCCCGTCGACTATGCAAAGCGACAGGCACTGTTTGACGCACCGCACGCGCCGGCCAAGTTCCGCCTGATCGCCGACCTGCTCGCGCAGCGCCGCGCCGCGCCCGCGCTGTTCGCCGACGGCGACTATCGTCCGGCACAGGTGGAGGGCAGCGACCGCATCCTCGCCTTCAGCCGCCACCATGCCGGCGCCACGCTCCGCGTCGCCGCATTGATCCGCGGCACCGAGGTTCCGGACGCGACGATCCGATTTGCCGACGGCACCGCGCACGCCGCCGCCGACCTCTTCACCACCTCACCGATCTGGTACGCGCTCGGCTGAGCGCGTCGCCAGCCAGAAGATGGCATAGCCGAACAGGCCGGACACCAGCGAGGCGCACAGGATCGCCAGCGACGCCATCTCGGTCTGCGCCACGTCGGTGAAGGCGAGTTCGGTGATGAACAGCGACAACGTGAAGCCGATCCCGGCGACGCCACCGATCCCCAGCACCATCCGCCACGTCACCCCATCGGGCAGGCGCGCACCCAGCACGCGTGTCGCGATCCATGTCGACGCCATGAAGCCCAGCGGCTTGCCGATCGCCAGGCCGGCGATGATGCCCAGGCTCAGCGGTGCATGCAGCGCCTCCGCGATCGCGTCGGGCGACAAATGGATGCGTACGTTGGACAGCGCGAACAGCGGCAGCACGACATAGGACACCCATGGCGTCAGGATGCGCACCAGCCGCTCCGCCGCCTCGTCGGTCGCCGCGACCATTTCGTGGATGTACCCCAGCTTCGCCTCGACCGCTTCCTCCTTCTCCTCCGCCTCTGCGGCGTCGCCCGCACGCGCCTGTTCGGATTGCGCCGCGCGCAACTCGTCCAAGGGCCGCTCGACGCGTTCGGCGAAGTCGCCATGGCTCAGCCGCGATCGCGTCGGCAGCAACAGGCCGACCGCCACGCCCGCGATCGTCGGATGCACGCCCGACCCGAAGATGCCGATCCACACCACGGCGCCGAGCAGCACATAGGGGATCGACGCCACCCAGCGCAGCCGCAGCAGTCCGATGATGCCCAGATAGGCCGCGGCCGCCACCCCCAGGAACACCGGCTGCACCGACGCGGTATAGGCGAAGGCGATCACCAGCAGCCCGAACACATCGTCGATCGCCGCGAAGGCCAGCAGCACCGCGCGCACGGCCGGCGGCAATCGCGTCGTGAACATCGCGACGACCGCCAGGCTGAACGCGGTATCCATCGCCGCCACCACGCCCCAGCCATGCGCGGTCGGCGTACCCCAGTTGAACGCCAGATAGATCGCCACCGGCACCACCAGCCCGCCGATCGCGCCCGCCACCGGAAACAGCGCGGTCTTGCGCGACGCGAGCGATCCCTTGACGAATTCGCGCTTCACCTCCGTCCCGATGATCAGGAAGAACAGCGGCATCAGCAGGTCGTTGACCCATTCCGCCGCCGGCCGTGCGAATGCCCAGGCGCCATAGCTTAGCCGGATCGGCCGATCCCACAGCCGCACATAATCCGCACCCCAGGGCGAATTGACGACGATCAGCGCGATGAGCGAGGCGATCAGCAACGGCCCGCCGGACACTTCGCCGATCGCGAAGAAGGGCCCGATCCGCTCCAGGATGCGCGCGGCGGGGGAATGATGCGCCCGGGCTTCCACCCGCCCGGACAGGCGCGGAGCAAGGCCCATGCGATCTCCTGATGGCATAAGTGCCACTCCCCATACGGCTCAGCCCCGCGAGCGTTCCGTATCCGAAGCGCAACGTCATCAGCCTGTTAACCATTCCGCGCCTAATAGGTCGACAATGGACAGCGCATTCCTGCGCGACACCGATGCCGTACGGACCCGATCGATGCGCCTCACCGCCCCGCTTCTCGCCCTTGCCACCGTCCTGCCGGCGCTGCCTGCCGCGGCGCAAACGGTGACGCCGCTTGCCGAGGCGCGGCTGCGGTACGAACATGTCGAACAGGATGGCCTGCCGCAGGATAGCGACGCGGTGACCGTGCGGCTGCGCACCGGCGTGCAGGCCGCCATCGGCCGCTTCTCCGGCCTCGTCCAGGCGCAGGGGAACCTCGCGATCCTGCCCGACTATTTCGACGGCCTCCACGGCCCCGCCACGCTGCGCCCGCTGATCGCCGATCCCGACAGCGTCGCCATCTATCGCGCGCAGGTGCGCTATGCCGCGCCGGGCGTCGCGATCACCGCGGGGCGACAGGTGATCCAGCTCGACGACGAACGCTTCGTCGGCGCCGCCGCGTTCCGCAACAACGGCCAGACCTTCGACGCCGTGCGCACCGAAGTTACCGCCGTGCCGGGCCTGAAGGCCGACGTCAGCTATGTCTGGTCGGTGCGCACGGTGAACGGCATCGAAGGGCGCGGCGCCCGGCCGACCGCGATCGGCGGCAACACCGTCCTCGCCAACCTTGGCTGGGATTCGCCGATCGGCAAGGTCACGGGCTTTGCCTATCTGATCGATGAGGACGAAGCGGCGGTGCAGGGCTATCGCCTGTCCAGCCAGACCTATGGCGGCCGCCTGGCCGGCGCGCAGCCGCTCGGCACCGCCAAGCTCGCCTATCAGCTCAGCTATGCGCGCCAGTCCGACTATCACCGCAACCCCAATATGTACGCCGCGGATTACTGGCTCGCCGACCTGTCGCTCGACCTGAACGGCCCGAAGGTCGGCGGGGGCTATGAAGTGCTCGGCGCGGGCCGTGGCGTCAGCGCAGGCGCCGCATATGCCAGCTTCCAGACGCCCTTTTCCGCGATCTTCAAGTTCCAGGGCTGGGCCGACAAGCTCACCACCACCCCCGCCGACGGCATTCGCGACGCCTATGCGAGCGCCGGCTGGGGGTGGAAGCAGATCGGGACGCTGAAAGCGGTGTCGCTGACCGCTGTCTACCACCGGTTCGACAGCGACCGCCTGTCGCGCCGCTATGGCGACGAACTCAACCTGCTCGCCAGCGCCAAACTCGGCAAGACAACCGCCAGCCTGCGCTACGCCGATTATCGCGCCGACCGGCTGTTCACCGACACGCAGAAGCTGTGGATGCAGCTCGACTGGGCGCTGTAACGCCAGCGCCCAATCGCCCTTATCCCTGCATGTCCTCGAGTTCGCGCCCGCGCGTTTCGTGAACCAGCTTCTGCACGAACACGAACGAGATCGCCGCGAACAGCGCATAGCCGGTGTAGGTGACCGCCAGCCCCGGCGACACGGCGAGCGCCGGGAAGCTGACCGAGATCGCCGCATTGGCGATCCACTGCGCAAAGCCCGACACGGCAAGACCCGATCCGCGGATCTGGTTGGGGAACATCTCGCCCAGCATCACCCACATCACCGGCCCCCACGACGCGTTGAAGAAGATGACGTACAGATTGGCCGCGACCAGCGCGACCAGGCCGTTATGTCCGGGCAGGCTCACCGCGCCCGCCGCGTCGGCGACCGCGGTGGAGAACGCCCAGGCCACCGTCGCCAGCGTCACCGCCATGCCCGCCGATCCGACCAGCAGCAGCGGCTTGCGGCCGATCCGGTCGACCGTCGCGATCGTGAACAGGCAGGCCGCGATCGACAGAACCCCAGACAGGATGTTGATCTGCAACGCATTGTCCTCGGTGAAGCCTACCGCCTCCCACAGCACGGCGCCGTAATAGAAAACGACGTTGATGCCGACGAACTGCTGGAACACGGCAAGGCCGATGCCCGCCCACAGAATCGGACGAATCTTGCCCGTCGTCTTGTCGATCAGGTCGGACAGTTTCGGCTTGTGATGATCGGCGGCGAGCGAATTGCGGATCTCGACGACCTTACGCTCCGCCTCGCCTGCGCCGAACAGACGCGTCAGCACGGCCTTCGCCTCGCCCTCGCGGCCCTTGGCGACCAAAAAGCGCGGGCTTTCCGGAATGACGGTAAGCGCCGCCAGATAGATCGCCGCCGGAATCGCCTGCAGCCAGAACATCCAGCGCCATGCCGGAAAATCGAGCCAGAAGGGTGCGGTCGAACCGCCGGCATAGCGGGCCAGCACGAAATTCGCGACGAACGCGCCGGTCAGGCCGGTGATGATCATCACCTGCTGCACGCTCGACAGTCGCCCGCGGATCGCGGCGGGCGTCACTTCGGAAATGTACACGGGCGAGATCACGCTCGCCGCGCCGACGCCCAGGCCGCCGATGATCCGCGCCAGGATGAACACGATCGAGCCGCCCGCCGCACCGGCGAGCAGCGCGCTCACCAGAAACAGCAGTGCGGCCAGCATCATCACCCGCCGCCGCCCGATCGCGTCGGCCAGCCGCCCCGCGCCGAACGCGCCGATCGCCGATCCCACCAGGATCGCGCCGACGTTGACGCCGATACCGAGGTGGCCGAGCGAAAACGCCGCCTCCAGCCCCTTTTGCGTCCCGTTGATGACACCCGAATCATAGCCGAACATGAAGCCGCCGATCGTCGCGACCGCGACGATGCCGGCGATGAAGCCGTGATTGACGCCCTGCCCGGCATCCAGATTCCCCGGGGCATGCCCCGCCCCCCGCCTGTCCGTCACATCGCTCTCCTCATGCCGGTCGTCCGCCAGCCGTGTGCAATGTGATATCGCTATCACGCCAGTCCGGGCGGTCAAGCCGTTTGGCGCGTGCCGTGGCCGTCGTGCGGAAGGCGTCGCAGCAGGCCTATCCCTCGATCACCCGCGGCCGGCGCCGCGGCGGCGCATCCGACTGGCGGCGGATCAGCGTATAGTCGAGCAGCCGCGTCGGCTCTTCGGGCGCGGCATCGTCGCCACCGCGCTGGCGACGCAGCAGCGCGACCAGCCCCTCGATCGCGCCGCGCGCCATATCGGCGATCGGCTGGCGGATCGTCGTCAGTTCGGGCCAGATCGCAGTCGACAGCACCGTATCGTCGAAGCCGCAGACGGTCAGGTCGCCCGGCACGTCCAGCCCGCGCCGGTGCGCCACCGCCACCGTCGCCGCCGCCATGTCGTCGTTCGACGAGAAGATCGCCGTCGGCGGTTCGGCGCGGTCGAGCAGCTGCTCCGCCGCATCCAGCCCAGACCGATAGGTGTACAGGCCATCGACGACCAATCCGTCCTCGATCCCGATCCCCGCCCCTTCCAGCGCAGCGCGATAGCCCGCCAGCCGCGCGCCGCTCGCCGACAGATTGGGGTCGCCGCCGATGAAGCCGATCCGCCGATGGCCCAGGTCCATCAGGTGCCGCGTCATCGTCACCGCCGCGGCGCGATCGTCGATCCCGATCGCCAGACCGCCCTCGCCCGCGCGCCCGGTCGCCAGCCCGACCATCGGCACGCCCGCCTGGGCCAGCAGGTCGAGCAGCGCCGGCGATTCGCACAGGGGCGGCGGCAGCACGATGCCGTCGATGCCGCCCTTGATCATGTGCCGTGCCACCGCCAGCTCGTGATCGTCGCCGATCTCGCATTTCTCGATCACGATCTGCACGTCGTTGCGGCTCGCCTGGTCCAGGCTGCCGAGCAACATTTCGGACAGAAAGCCGCCCGACGGATTGTTGTACAGCAGCCCGACCCGCAACTGCCCCGCCCCCGCCAGGCTACGCGCGGCGCGATTGGGCGCATAGTTCAGCGTCTGGATCGCCACGTTCACCGCATCGCGCGTCGCGGGCCGCACGTTGGTTTCGGCGTTGATGACGCGGCTGACGGTCATCGGCGACACGCCGGCGAGCTTCGCCACATCGCTGATCGTCGGTGCCGAACCCGATCGACGGGAGGGTCGCGAGGGAGGGGGTGAGGAAGCCATGCGGGCGGATCGGGTCCCAGGAGAAACAGCCCGACCGACATGAACGCAAAAGCGCGTCCACGGCAAGCGCCACGTTGCGACCGTTACCGTACCGCTGTCCCCAATTGGTCTCCTGTCGCCCCGCCGGTTGACGCGGGCCGACGCTGGTAGCTCCCCTTCCGCGTCATCATCGGCACGCCGTATCCGACGCCAAACACCAGCGAGATCACCCACATCAAGCCGCGCACCGCGCCACGCGCGATCAGCACGCTGCGGCCTTCCCCCGCGTCCGATCGTCGAAATCCCCTCCAACGGCCCTTGCCGCCGGATGACGATCACCATATGGTAGCGCTATCCAGACGTTTCAGGCCTCGCCAGAAGGCCGATCTTAGGAAGGACGATATCGATGCCCGCCCGCAGCACCCGCCTGCTCGCGCTCGCCGCCTTGTTGTCGAGCGGCCTCGCCCTCGCGCAAAGCAGCGAACCGCGCAGCCCCGACGGCAAGCGCTACCTCGCGCAGCCGTTGGTAAAGGACCTCTATTTCGCCGATCCGTCCGCGCACGTGTTCAACGGCAGGCTCTACGTCTATCCTAGCCACGACGTCGACGCCGGCATCGCCGACGACGATCTCGGCAACCAATATGCGATGCACGATTATCGCGTGCTCAGCATGGACCGGATCGGGGGCCCGGTCACCGTCCACCCCGTCGCGCTCGACGTGAAGCAGATCCCCTGGGCGTCGAAACAGACCTGGGCACCCGACGCCGCCTATAAGAACGGCACCTATTACCTCTATTTCCCCGCACGCGACAAAGCCGGCGTCTTCCGCATCGGCGTCGCCACGTCGAAATCGCCGACCGGCCCGTTCAAGGTCGATCCGCAGCCGATCCGCGGCAGCTTCTCGATCGACCCCGCCGTCTTCACCGATAGCGACGGCGCCAGCTACATGTATTTCGGCGGCATCTGGGGTGGCCAGCTCCAGCGCTGGCAGGGCAATCGCTACGACGCCAAGGCCGGCGACACCGACCTGCACCGCGACGACCAGCCCGCGATCGCCCCGCGCGTCGCCAGGATGCGCGCGGACATGAAGCAATTCGCGGAAAGCCCCCGCCCGATCGTCATCCTCGACGAACGGGACAAGCCGGTCCTCGGCGGCGATCACGAGCGTCGCTTCTTCGAGGCCGCCTGGATGTTCAAGCGGGGCGGCACCTATTATTTCACCTATTCGACCGGCGACACGCATTATCTGAACTACGCCACCGGCACCTCGCCCTATGGTCCGTTCCGGTATGCGGGGCATATCCTGAAGCCCGTTCAGGGCTGGACCACGCACCATTCAATCGTGGAATTTCAGGGCAAGTGGTGGCTGTTCTACCACGACACGCAAGCGTCGGGGAAAAACCACCTGCGCTCCGCCAAGGTGACGCAGCTGCACTTCACCCCGGACGGCAGCATCCAGACCATCGATCCGTTCAAGGACTGAGGGCATGTTCCTCGGCATCGATATCGGCACGTCGGGCGTCAAGGCGGTCGTCGTGGACGCGTCCGGCACGCTCGTCGCGCAAGGCACCGCCCCGCTCACCGTCCAGCGCCCGCAACCCCTGTGGTCGCAACAGGACCCCGTCGCCTGGTGGCAGGCGACATGTGCCGCGGTCCTTGCCATCGACCCCGCGGTGCGGCGATCGGTGCGCGGCATCGGCCTGGCCGGGCAGATGCACGGCGCGACTTTGCTCGGCGCCGACGACCGGCCGCTCCGCCCTGCCATCCTGTGGAACGACGGCCGCTCCTTCGCCGAATGCGCTGGCCTCGACGCCGCGACGCCCGCCTTCCGCGAGCGCGGCGGCAATCTCGTCATGCCCGGTTTCACCGCGCCCAAGCTGGCCTGGGTCCGCCGCCACGAGCCCGAGACGTTCGCGGCGATCAAGACCGTGCTGCTCCCCAAGGACTATGTCCGCCTGCTGATGACCGGCGAGAAAGCCTCGGACATGTCCGACGCCGCCGGCACGCTGTGGCTCGACGTCGCCGGCCGGCGCTGGAGCGAGACGTTGCTCGCCGCCACGGGCCTGACGACCGAACAGATGCCGCGCCTCGTCGAGGGCAGCGACACTGCCGGCACGCTGCTTCCCGCGGTCGCCGAGCTGTGGGGCATGGCGCCGGTCCCGGTCGCGGGCGGCGGCGGCGACAATGCCGCGGGCGCCGCCGGCGTCGGTGCGGTGCGCGACGGCGACGCCTTGCTCTCGCTCGGCACGTCGGGCGTCATCTTCGTCGCGACGCAGGACTTCCGCCCCAATGTCGCCGGCGCGGTCCACGCCTTCTGCCATTGCGTGCCCGCCATGTGGCATCAGATGGCGGTCCACCTTTCCGCCGCTGCCTGTATCGACTGGGTGGCGCGGCTCACCGGGGCGCGCGGCGCCGCCGATCTGTTCGCCCGCGCCGAACAGGCCGGCCCGGCCAGCGGCCCCGAGCTCTTCCTCCCCTACCTCTCTGGCGAGCGCACGCCGCATAACGACGCGCAGGTCCGCGGCGCCTTCCTGCGCCTCGACCACGACACCGGCCCCGAACGCCTGGCGCAAGCCGTGCTCGAAGGCGTCGCCTTCGCGCTCGCCGATGGCGTGCGCGTGCTGCGCGAGGCGGGCACGACGATCGAGCAGCTCTCCGTCATCGGCGGCGGCGCCCGCTCGCTATACTGGGGCAAAACGCTTGCCGCCGCGCTCGACGCGCGCTTCGTCTATCTCGATGGGGGCGAGGTCGGCCCCGCGCTCGGCGCCGCGCGCCTCGCGCAGCTCGCGGTCGATGGCGGCACGCCCGCCGACGTCTGCGTCGCGCCCCGCACCGCGCACGTCATCGAACCCGACGCCGCGCTGCGCGACCGCCTCGCCCCCAAATACGCCGCCTTCCGCGACGCTTATTCCCGCATCAGGAGCCTCTAAAATGGCCGATTACTTCGCCGACATTCCGACGATCCGTTACGAAGGGCCGGACAGCGACACCGAACTCGCCTATCGCTATTACGACAAGAGCCGCGTTGTCCTCGGCAAGACGATGGAGGAGCACCTCCGCTTCGCTGCCTGCTTCTGGCACACCTTCTGCTGGCCGGGCAGCGACGTCTTCGGCGGCGGCACCTTCGATCGCCCCTGGCACCGCGGCGCCAACGATGCCGCTGCGGCGGCGCACAAGCGCTCGGTGGCCTTCGACTTCTTCAGCAAGCTCGATGTGCCCTATTATTGCTTCCACGACGTCGACGTGATGGCGGACGCCACGACAGTATCCGAACATCGCGCGCACTTCGCGGACGCCGTCGATCACCTCGAACAGCTCCAGGCCGCCTCCGGCCGCAAGCTCCTGTGGGGCACCGCCAATCTGTTCAGCCACCCGCGCTATGCCGCCGGTGGCGCCACCAACCCCGATCCAGAGGTGTTCGCCTGGGGCGCGATGCAGGTGCGCGACGCGCTCGAGGCGACGCACCGCCTCGGCGGCGCCAACTATGTTCTATGGGGCGGTCGCGAGGGCTATGAGACGCTCCACAAACACCGACATGAAGCGCGAACTCGACAATCTCGGCCGCTTCCTCAGCCTCGTCGTCGATCACAAGCACAAGATCGGCTTCACCGGCACGATCCTGATCGAACCCAAGCCGCACGAACCGACCAAGCACCAATACGACTTCGACACGGCAACGGTGTACGGCTTCCTCAAGCGCTACGGGCTGGAGGACGAGGTCCGCGTCAATATCGAGGCAAACCACGCGACCCTCTCGGGCCACACGTTCGAACATGAGATCGCGACCGCGGGTGCGCTCGGTATCTTCGGCTCGATCGACGCCAACCGCGGCGATCCGCAGAACGGCTGGGATACCGATCAATTCCCGAACTCGGTCGAGGAGATGACGCTCGCGATGCTCGAAATCCTGCGCGCGGGCGGCTTTACGACGGGCGGCTTCAACTTCGACGCCAAGGTCCGCCGCCAGTCGATCGACGCCGCTGACCTGTTCCATGGTCACGTCGGCGGGATCGACGTCGTCGCGAAGGGCCTGCTCAACGCCGCCGCGCTGATCGAGGACGGCCGCCTCGATGCGATCAAGGCCGAGCGGTACGCGGGCTGGACCGGCGTCCTGGGCCAGCAGATCGCCGGCAGCGACCTGGCCGCCATCGCCGACCTCGCCGTCAGCCAGAACCTCAACCCCCGCCCCCGCTCGGGCCAGCAGGAGCGGATCGAGAATATCATCACCGCGTGCGCTGAGCGGCGCGGGTCTCGACACCCCCACCGCCACCCGCCGATCCGTCATTGCGCGCCCTCGCGACGCAATGACGGATCGGGATGCGGGTCGATGGCGTCAGTCTATACGCCTTTCTCCCGCAGATACGCGCCACCCGCGCCGCCGTATTGTCCGGCACATGCAGCCCCAGCTTGCTGCGCCGGAACAGCACGTCCTCCGCCGTCCGCGCCCATTCCTGCGCGACCAGATAGTCGACCTCGCGCGCGGTCAGCCCGCCGCCGAAATCCTCGCCCAGATCGCGCATCGTCTGCGCATCGCCCAGCACCGCCGCCACCCTAGTGCCATAAGCGCGCGCCAACCGCCGCAGCAGCGTCGCCGGGAGCCCTTGCCGCGCCCGCACCAGCGCCGCCACGAACGCCTCGAAATCCCCGCCAGGCAGGTCGCCACCCGGCAGCACCGCCCCCGCCGTCCACGCCCCCGCCATATCGGGCAGCACCGCGCCCAGCTCCGCCAGCGCATGTTCGGCGAGCTTGCGATAGGTCGTGATCTTGCCGCCGAAGATGCTCAGCATCGCCGCCCGCCCCGGCGCCGCGTCGAGGTCGAGCACATAATCGCGCGTCACCGCAGAGGCATTGCCGGCATGGTCGTCGTGCAGCGGCCGGATCCCGGCATAGCTCCACACGATATCGCTCTCGCGCAATCCACGCGCGAAATAGCGGTTGGCGGTGTCGAGCAGATAGGCGGTCTCGCCCGCATCGATTTGCGGCTTTCGTCGGCGCCCCCTCCCAAGGCTGGTCGGTCGTCCCGATCAGCGTGAAGTCGCCTTCATAGGGAATGGCGAAGACGATCCGCCGGTCCGGGTTCTGCAGCATGAAGGCATGATCGCCGGCATACAGGCGCGGCACGACGATGTGGCTGCCCTTCACCAGCCGCACCGCATTCTTGGCATGCCCGCCCGCGACGCGGGCCAGCACGTCGTCCACCCATGGCCCCGCCGCGTTGACCAGAACCCGCGCCGACACCATGCGCTCGCCTGCGGCATCGGCGATCGTCGCGACCCAGCGCTCGCCCTCGCGCCGTGCGTTCATCAGCCGCGTTCGCGTCGCGATCGTCGCCCCGCGATCCGCCGCATCGCGCGCGTTCAGCACGACCAGCCGGCTGTCCTCGACCCAGCAATCCGAATAGACGAACGCCTTGCCCGCCGTATCGCGCAGCCCCGCGCCATACGGCGTCGCCGCCAGCCCCACCGTCTCGGTCGCCGGCAGCCGTTTGCGCCCGCCCAGATGGTCGTAGAGGAACAGCCCCAGACGCACCATCCACGCCGCCCGCGGCGAATGCGTCTGCGGCAGAACGAAGCGCAGCGGCCAGATGATGTGCGGCGCCATGCCCCACAGGCGCTCGCGCTCGATCAGCGCCTCGCGCACCAGCCGGAACTCGCCATATTCCAGATAGCGCAGGCCGCCGTGGATCAGCTTGGTCGATGCCGACGACGTGTGCCCGGCCAGATCGTCCGCCTCGACCAGCAGGACGGTCAGCCCCCGCCCCGCCGCATCGCGCGCGATCCCGGCGCCGTTGATGCCGCCGCCGACGATCAGCAGGTCGTAATCCGTCTCCGCCACGCACGCCCTCCGTCCGGCGATCCTAACGCCGAACCGCCGCAGTGCGATCCGAAAATCGGCTCCCGCCATTGACGCCGCCCGCCGGCCCGCGACACTGAAGGTCGGACGGGAGAGGACCCTCATGGCCAAGCACATTCTCGCGATCGATCAGGGCACCACCTCGACGCGCGCGATCCTGTTCGACGCACAGGCGCGCCGCGTCGCGGTCGCCCAGACCGAATTCGCGCAGCATTATCCGCACCCCGGCTGGGTCGAGCACGATCCGGAGGATATCTGGCGCGACGTCCTGTTCACCGCGCGCGAGGCGATCGACGCCAGCGGCGCGGGGGCGCGCGACATCGCCGGCATCGGCATCACCAACCAACGCGAAACCGTCGTTGTCTGGGACCGTGCCACCGGTGAACCCATCCACCGCGCCATCGTCTGGCAGGACCGCCGCACCGCCGACGTCTGCGCCGCGCTCCGCCGCGACGGCGCCGAAGATAGCGTGCGCGAGGCGACCGGCCTGTTGCTCGATCCCTATTTCTCCGCAACCAAGATCGCCTGGATCCTCGATACCGTCCCCGGCGCGCGCGCCCGCGCCGACCGCGGCGACCTCGCCTTCGGCACGATCGACAGCTTCTTACTCTGGCGCCTCACCGGCGGCACGACGCATGCAACCGACGTCACCAACGCCGCCCGTACATTGCTCTGGAACATCCGCACCGGCGACTGGGACGCGGAGCTGTGCCGCCTGCTCCGCGTGCCGATGGCGATCCTGCCGCAAGTCCATGACAATGCGCACATCTTCGGCACCACCGCGCCCGACCTGTTCGGCGCGCCCATCCCGATCGCCGGGATCGCAGGCGACCAGCAGGCCGCGCTGTTCGGCCAGGCCTGCTTCACCCGCGGCATGACGAAATCCACCTATGGCACCGGCTGCTTCATGCTGCTCAATACGGGAACGGAGGCGATCCGCTCGCAGCAGCGCCTGCTCACCACCCCCGCCTACCGGCTGGACGGGCAGACCACCTTCGCGCTCGAAGGCTCGATCTTCGTCGCGGGCGCGGCGATCAAATGGCTGCGCGACGGCATCGGCGTCATCACCCATGCCCGCGATACCGACGACATGGCGACGCAGGTGCCCGACAATCACGGCGTCTACATGGTCCCTGCCTTCGTCGGCCTCGGCGCGCCGCATTGGGATGCGGAGGCGCGCGCCGCGATCTTCGGGCTGACGCTGGGGGCGACGCAGGCGCATCTCGCCCGCGCCGCGCTGGAGGCGGTCGGCTATCAGACGCTCGATCTCGTTCAGGCGATGATCGCCGACGGCGGCGGTCATCCCGCCAGCGTCCGCGTCGACGGCGGCATGGCCGCGAACGACTGGCTGTGCCGCTTCCTCGCCGATCTGCTCGACGTGCCGATCGAGCGCCCCGCCGACCTCGAAACCACCGCGCGCGGCGCCGCCTTCCACGCCGGCCTCGCCACCGGCATCTGGTCGGGCCTGCCCGAACTCGAACGCCTCTGGGCCCGCGACGCCTGTTTCGAACCCGCCATGCCCGCCGATCGCCGGGCCACGCTCGTCGCCGGCTGGCACGACGCCCTGCGCCGCACGCTGCGCCACGCGGAGTAATCTGGAGAGGATTGCGACGGCCGCCAAATCAGGCGCAAGGGCCTGAAAAACCAAAAACCCCGCTAAGCCGTTGGCCTAGCGGGGTTTTCGATGGTGGGGCGTGGCAAGGATTGAACTTGTCGACCCCTGCGATGTCAACACAGTGCTCTACCACTGAGCTACACGCCCGCCGGAGGTGGGCCAATTAGCAGGTTGCTTCGGGCTGGCAAGCCCTGATTTCACGCCGCGCTCAATTTAATCCGCTGGCGCTGCCCATTTCGAACACGCGGTCCACCTCGGCGACCAGGTCGCGCAGGTGGAACGGCTTGGACAGGACGCGTGCGTTGGGCATTTCGCGACCCCGCCTTCAGCGTCACCGCGGCAAAGCCGGTGATGAACATCACGCGCAGGCCCGGCACCATCTCGGCGGCGCGGCGGGCGAGTTCGATGCCGTCCATCTCGGGCATAACGATATCGGTCAGCAGCAGGTCGAACGGCTCGGTTTCGAGCAGCGGGATCGCCGCGGTGCCGCGGTCGACCGCGGCGACGGCATAGCCCGCGCGTTCCAGCGCCCCGCGTCAGATATTTCGCGCATGACCTGGTCGTCTTCGGCCAGCAGGATACGGATCATCGCCTTTTCGGGTCCTTAGCGTTGCGGTCGATCCTGTATGGACCGGCAGATATGAAGATTTCCAGAGCGCCGAACGCGCGGATGGGCTAAGGCGTGCCACAGATGGACGCTTCGTTCGACCGGATCGACGGCGCCACAGGCGCACAATGTGCCCCACGGCTCACCCTTCGCCTCGCCGCAAAGCCCTCCGCCCTCGACACTCCGCCCGCGCCGGCCAGTCCCGTGGTCCTTTCGGTGCCGCATGCGGGCCGCGACTATCCCCCCACCTTACGCGCCGCGCTGCGCCTGCCCGAATCGGCGCTGGTGGTGCTGGAGGATCGCCACGTCGATGCCGTCGCCCGCGCCGCGCAGACGAACGAGACGATGCTGGTGCAGCGCCGCGCCCGCGCCTGGATCGACCTCAACCGCAGCGAATATGAGCGCGACCCGCGCGTCGACGACGGTGTTCGCCCGCAGGCGCAGTCCGGCCAGTCGATGAGATCCGCAGGCGGCCTGGGCCTGGTGCCGCGTCGTGCGGGGCGGTGCGGGCGACCTGTGGCGCGGGCGGTTCACCGGCGCCGACGTCGCGCGCCGCATTGCGGAGGATCACCGCCCCTATCATGCGACGCTAGCCGCCACCCTGGCCGCGGCGCGCGCGCGCTTCGGCGTGGCGGTGCTGGTCGACATCCATTCGATGCCGACCGTCGGCCCGCACGCACGCCTCGTCCTCGGCGATCGCTTCGGCGCGACCAGCGATGCGCGCTTCCTCGCGCGGATCGAGGGCGCGGCGGCGCAGATGGGCATCGCGACGCAGCGCAACACGCCCTATGCCGGCGCGCATATCCTGCAGACCCACGCCGCGCCCGCCCGCGGCATCCATGCGGTGCAGGTAGAGATCGACCGCGCGCTGTACCTCGACCCCCGGCTCGACGGCCTCGGCCCCGGCTTCGATCGCACCGTCGCGCTGCTGCGCAGCCTGCTTGCCGCCGTCGCGGACGAAGCGCTCGCCGGCGCACCTCCCTTCGCCCTCGCCGCCGAGTAAGACGCGGGCACATAAAAAAACCACCCCGTGCTGAAAGCACGGAGTGGCCAAGGTTCAGGGAGGAGACACACCCGAAGGTGTGCCATACGGTCTCGCGAAAGGGGGGACACGAGCGCCGTACAAGTCACAAAATAGGCGAGGCGCGATTTGGTTCAACCCCCGCAACACTTCGTGACGTTTTTTTCACCGCACCATCATGAACGTTCGTCTCAACGGCGCGGCATCGGCACCATCCGCGCCAGTACATTATCCCGCAGGATCAGATGATGGCGCAGCGCCCCGGCGACGTGCAGCACGACCAGCGCCACCATCACCCAGCCGAGCAGCTCGTGCGCTTCATGCCCGAAGCCTGCCGCCCCCGCGCTGGCCGGCAGGCGCGGAATGTCGAACAGGCCGAACCACGTCAGCGGCCGCGCCGGCCCGTCGGTCGGCGGCGCGCTCACCATCAGCCAGCCGGTCAGCGGCAGCGCGAGCATCAGCAGGTACAGCGACCAGTGCGTCGCATGCGCCAGCCCCTTTTCCCAGCCGGGCATGTGCGCGGGCAGCGGCGGCGGCCGATGCGCGATCCGCCAGGCGACACGCGCCAGCGTCAGGGCCAGCACGGTGATGCCGATCGCCTTGTGCGCCCCCATCAGCGCCCGCAGCGCGGGGATGCCGTCATGCCCGATGCCGATGATCAGATTGGCGATGATCAGCACCGCGATCGTCCAGTGAAACGCGATCGCCACGGTCGAATAGCGCGCGTCGCGAGCCCAGCCTGTCATCCGTCATGTCCTTTCGAGGTCGGAACGACAGTCCGCCGGATCGGCGACCGGGTCAAGCGGGCTGCCCCAACGCAAACGGGCGGGCGTCGCGCGATGCGACACCCGCCCGTCTGAGTATCGGCGGTTCCGGCTGGCGGAACGGCCCCGGTCGTTAACCGACCGGCGCGAACTGCGGCTGCGGCATCTTGCCCTGCTGCGCCTGACGGCCGAAGATCTCGCGCATCAGCGACAGCGAGAACAGGTGCGCGTACAGCAGCGGCAGCATGCCCGACTGGCTCATCTTGCGCAGCTGGTCACCGCGCAGCGCGGCCAGCTTTTCCTCGTTCACCATCTGGAAGCCGCGATAGACGAACGGCGGCTGCTCCTGCTCGGGCTGGATCGTGACCTCGCCTTCCATCAGCAGGTCGAGCTCGCGCAGCTCGTTCATGAACGCCTGCGTGCGCGCGCCGGCCTGTTCGAACTGTTCGGAGAAATCGAGGATCGACTTCGTCACCTGGCTCGGCTGGCCGTTTTCGAACAGCGCATCGCCCTCGTCGAACGCACCGATCGCTTCCGACGTCGGGTCGAAGCACAGCGACAGCTCTTCGCTGTCCGGGCGCAGGCGCGCCAGCATGTACGGATAGCGGCGGACGTAGGCGGGGACGTACAGATTGTTCTCGGTCAGCTTGCCGTCGTCGCCGACGAAGACGTTGACGCCTTCGTTCAGGCCCATCAGCGCCAGCGGAATGGCATCGTCACCGATCGAGAAGACGATCGGCATGAAGCGCTGCACCAGCGGGAATTCGTCCGTGGTGATCGGAATGGCGTGCTGGCCGACCAGGAAGGGGGCGGCATCCAGCTGGCGGACGCGCCAGGTGGCGTGCGTCTCGCTCGAGAGCGGCTCCAGGCCGTTGTAGAACAGGGGAAGCGGCGCGCTGGCCATGGGAACTCTCTCCGTCGTGGATAGTTTGCGGACCCGCAATGCCTGCGGGCCGCACGCTGGCGCGTTGCTCTATTGATCCGGCTGCCCCGGC
Organism: Prunus mongolica; assembly: GCA_030345395.1. Lineage (NCBI taxonomy): Eukaryota > Viridiplantae > Streptophyta > Magnoliopsida > Rosales > Rosaceae > Prunus > Prunus mongolica. Next base: position 30,146,533 of record CM059237.1, read on the forward strand.
GCAAGCGTCACAAGCTTGCCGGGGTTCAGGATTCCCAGCGGGTCCAGCCCCGCCTTCACCCCGCGCAGCGCCGCAAGGCGTGCGGGCGACGACAGCCGCTCCAACTCGTGCAGCTTCATCTGGCCGATGCCATGTTCGGCCGCGATCGATCCCCCCGCCGCGATCACCAGATCATCGACGAAGCGCGTGACCACCGGCACATCCTCGGCATACCAGCGCGCCGGATCGGTGCCGGGCGCCGCGCGCACGTGAAAGTGGATGTTGCCATCGCCCAGATGGCCGAAGCCGCTGGCATGCGTCCCGGGAAAGCGCGCCTCGCACGCCGCCGCCGCCTCGATCATGAAGCGCGGCATGCCCTCGACCGGCACCGAAATGTCGTGCTGCGATGCCGGCCCCAGCGCGCGCTCCGAATCGGAGATCGATTCGCGGATGCGCCAGAAATCCGCCGCCTGGGCCTCGCTCGCCGCAATCGTAGCGTCCTCGATCAGCCCATCCGCCAGCGCGTCGGCCAGCACCGCCTCGGTCACCGCCGCACCGCGCGGGTCGGTCTGCTCGATCAGCAGGTGCCAGCGATGCGCCCCCGCCACCGGCGCCCGCGCATCCGGCACATGCGCCAGCACCGCCGCCAGCGATTCGGCGGGCAGAATCTCGAAACTCTCCAGCGCGTCGGTCGCCGCCTGGAACCGGCGCAGCAGCGCCAGCGCGGCCTGCGGATCGCCTGTCGCCGCCCAGGCGGTCGTACGTGTGGCGGGCAGCGGCACCAGCCGCAATGTCGCTGCGGTGACGATCCCCAGCGTCCCTTCCGCGCCGACCAGCAACTGCGTTAGGTCGTAGCCGCGATTGTCCTTCTTCAGTGCGGCAAGCCCGTCATGCACGCTGCCGTCCGCCAGCACCGCCTCGACGCCCGCGACCAGCCCGCGCATCGACCCGAAGCGCAGCACCTGCGTGCCGCCCGCATTGGTCGAGACGAGGCCACCGACGGTCGCATTGCCCTTCGCCCCCAGCGTCAGCGGAAAGCGCCGCCCCTGCGCAAGCGCCGCATCGTGCAGGTCGGACAGGATCACCCCCGCTTCGGCGACGGCGAGCCCAGCCGCCGCGTCGACGCTCCGCATCCGGTTCATCCGGCGCAGCGACAGGATCAGGGCCGATCCGTCGGCGGGCGGCGTCGCCCCGCCGACCATCGAACTATTGCCCCCCTGCGGCACCAGCGCCACCCGATGTCGCGCCGCCGCGGCGACCACCGCGGAGACCTCGGCGGTCGAGGCCGGCGCGAGCAGCGCCGGCGCGGTGCCGCGAAACCGCTGCCGCCAGTCGATCGTCCACGGCGCGATATCGGCGGGATCGGTCACGATGCCCTTCGGTCCCAGCATCGGGGCGAGATCGGCAAGCAGTGCGGTTTGGGCGGGAGTCATGCGCGTCCGCTACCCCCGGACGCCCCGCCGCTCAACCATAGGCGGCCCGTACCCGCCTTCGCCACCGATGACGGGAAATTCATCCTCCGTTCAACGATCGCCGCTAGGAGCCGACACCGAACATGCCGACCCCTGCGTTTTCCGCCGCGCTGATCGCACCCATGCTCCTGGCCGGCACCGCGCCCGTGCTGATCTCCGCCAGCGAGTCGCCCGATCGGCTGAGCGGCGTGCAGTTCGCGCAGATGACCGTCCGCGAACGCATCATCATCCGCGTGCCGCGCATGGGCCCCGCGCGCGGCCCCGCCGCCGCGCCGCGGCTGTCGGTGCCGCAGCCGATGCAGTGGAAGGAAAAGAAGGGCCCCAAATGCATCGCCGTCGCCGACATCGGCGGTGCGCTCGTCTCCGCCCCCGACGCGGTCGACCTTGTGATGGCCGGCGGCAAGCGCCTGCGCGCGCACCTCGACGACGATTGCGGGCCCATGGACTTCTACAACGGCTTCTACCTGCGCCCCAAGGCCGACGGAAAGGTCTGCGCCGACCGCGACGTCCTGCGCATGCGCTCCGGCGCCAGCTGCGGCATCGCCAAGTTCCGGACGCTGGTGGCGCGCTGAGGGGGCGGGGGACACTTTCCCCCCGTCATTCCCGCGAAGGCGGGAATCCATAACCTCCAACCTCTCCGATAGAACCGCAACGGTAGCGCGTCTGGATTCCCGCCTTCGCGGGAATGACGAGCAAAAGTGGAGGGAAAAGCCCCCGCCATTTTCCCCTGTCCTACACGCCCCGATTATGCCTATCGTCAGACCGCTCTTTGACACGGCGAACCCCACCCGAACCGCGTCATCGGGGAGGAAGGCGTTCCAGACATAACGTACCGTCCACTTCGTCCACTTCCGCGCCGTTTCCCCCGCGACGCGCCCCCGAATCGCCCCGCTTGTCACCCCGCAAACGCCGCCGCATGATGACGCCATGCTCTTCAGCCCCTCCCCCCTGATCGCAACGCTGAGCTGGATCGTCGCTCTCGCCTTGGGCGCGAAGCTCGTGGCAACGATCATCCTGCTGAGCGTGGGCAAAGGCATGCGCGATCGGCCCGGCTGGGGCGCGATGCTGTGGTGGCTGACGAAGATCACGCCGGTGATCGCCGTCCCCTGCGCCATCCTGATCGCCTGGCTGCAAGGGTTGACCGGTCCGCTCTGGCTTTTCGTAGGCCTCATGCTGTTCGTTCTCGTCGCCGTCCCCCTCAAGATACGGGGACGCCGGACCCGCATCGCCAGGCGGGCGACACGCGCACCGTCATAGCGCCCCACCCACGCTTTCCTTGACTTTCGCACCCAGATCGGCAAGCGCGACGCTCGGCGTGCCGCACCCGTGTGCGTCTATTTCCGGACCCTTGCATGAGCCTTTTGGCATGAGCTTCGCCGATCTCGGCCTCTCCCCCGAACTCCTGACCGCAGTCACCGACGCGGGCTATAGCGAACCCACGCCGATCCAGGCGCAGGCGATCCCCAGCGTCCTCATGATGCGCGACCTGATCGGCATCGCGCAGACCGGCACCGGCAAGACCGCCGCCTTCGTGCTGCCGATGATCGACATTCTGGCGCACGGCCGCAGCCGCGCGCGCATGCCGCGCAGCCTCATCCTCGAACCGACGCGCGAACTCGCCGCGCAGGTCGCCGAGAATTTCGAGAAGTACGGCGCCGGTCACAAGCTTTCGATGGCCCTGCTGATCGGCGGCGTGTCGATGGGCGACCAGATCAAGGCGCTGGAAAAGGGCGTCGACGTGCTGATCGCGACGCCGGGCCGCCTGATGGACCTGTTCGGCCGCGGCAACATCTTGCTCACCGGCTGCTCGATGCTCGTCATCGACGAGGCGGACCGCATGCTCGACATGGGGTTCATCCCGGACATCGAGGAAATCTGCACCAAGCTGCCCAAGCAGCGCCAGACGTTGCTGTTCTCGGCGACGATGCCGCCGCCGATCAAGAAGCTCGCGGACAAATTCCTCGACAATCCCAAGACGATCGAGGTGTCGCGCCCTGCCTCGACCAACCTCAACATCAAGCAGTATCTGGTCCCGACGGCGACCAACGCGTTCAAGAAGCGCGAGGCGCTGCGCCGCCTGCTGCGGCAGGACGAGGTGCGCACCGCGATCATCTTCGCCAACCGCAAGACGACGGTACGCGAACTCAACAAGAGCCTGAAGAAGCACGGCTTCCAGTCGGGTGAAATCCACGGCGACATGGAACAGCCGCAGCGGCTCGCCGAACTCGACCTGTTCAAGTCGGGCAAGATTAACATCCTGGTCGCCTCCGACGTCGCTGCGCGCGGCCCTCGACATCAAGGGCGTCAGCCACGTCTTCAACTTCGATGCGCCCTGGCACCCCGACGATTACGTCCACCGCATCGGCCGCACTGGCCGCGGCGGCGCGACCGGCGTCGCCTATACGCTGATCACCAGCGAGGATGCCGAGAACATCCAGAATATCGAAAAGCTGACCGGCCAGACGATCGAACGCCTCGATCTCGGCGACGCGCCCGAGGCGGACGCGCCGGCCGCGGAAGAACCCCGCCGTCCCCGCCGCGGTCGCAAGGCGAACGACAGCGCCCCCGTCGAGCAGGCGCCCGCACCGGCCCCCGCCCGCCCTGCGCGCGAGGAACGCCCGGCCCGCGACGATCGCCGCCCCGCTGCCGCCGCACCGCAGCCACGCAACGACGACCGCCGCCGTCCCCGCCGCGACGATCGCTACGCCGATCGTGACCCCAAGCGTGACGACGGCCCGGACGAAGGCTGGAACGGCCCGATCCCGGACTTCCTCCACGCCACGATCGCGCCCTGAGCGCTTCCGGGGGCGTCCGTCATGGTGATCGAGCGGACGCCCCCGGTCGCGATCGACACGCCGTGCATCGGCGTGTGCGTGATGGAGCCGGACGGCCTGTGCCGCGGCTGCGCCCGTACGATCGATGAGATCGTCGGCTGGGGCCAGATGACGCCCGACCGGCGCCGCACGATCATGGCCACCCTGTCGGACCGGCGGCCCTGACCCTATATCGGCGACCGTTCCGCCAAAGGATGCCCGCTTGCCCCTGACTCGCCGCCATCTGTTGCAGGCCGCCCCGCTCGCCGCCGCCGTGCCATGGCTCCCCGCCTGGGCGCAGCCCGTGTCCGCCGGCATCGCCGCCCCGCTGCCGACGCTCACCGGCCCGGACGTCACGCTCCACGTCGCGCATCAGATGATGACGATCGACGGCAAGCCTACCCACGTGATCGGCATCAACGGCTCGGTTCCGGCGCCGCTGTTGCGCTTCCGCGAAGGGCAGGACGCGACGCTCACCGTCGTCAACGATCTGGACGAAGAGACCTCGATCCACTGGCACGGCCTGCTGCTGCCGTTCCAGATGGATGGCGTGCCCGGCATCAGCTTCCCCGGCATTCCGGCGCGCAGCCGCTTCACCTACCGCTTTCCGATCCGCCAGGCGGGCACCTATTGGTATCACAGCCATTCCGGCTTGCAGGAGCAGATGGGGCATTACGGCCCGATCGTCATCGATCCCGCCGGCCCTGACCCGATCGCGAGCGACCGCGAACATGTGATCGTCCTGTCCGATCACAGCCCGCTCCACCCGCACGCCATCTTCCGCCGCCTGAAGCTGCAGGGCGGATACTTCAATTACCAGAAGCAGACGCTCGCCGGCCTGCTCGCGGGCAAGGACCAGCCGCTCAAGGACCGTCTCGCTTGGGGCGCGATGCGGATGGACCCCACCGACGTGTCCGACGTGACGGGCAGCACCTACACCTATCTGATCAACGGCCACGGCCCGTCCGACAATTGGACCGCGCTGTTCGCCGCCGGCGAGCGGGTGCGGCTGCGCATCGTCAACGCCTCGGCAATGACGAACTTCAACCTGCGCATCCCCGGCCTGAGGCTGACGATCGTCCAGGCCGACGGCCTTAACGTCCGGCCCGTGACGGTCGACGAATTCCAGATCGCCGTCGCCGAAACCTATGACGTGATCGTGGAGCCGGAGGCGCAGGCCTATACGCTCGTCGCCGAAGCCTGGGACCGTTCCGGCATGGCGCGCGCCACGCTTGCCCCGCAGGTCGGCATGGTTGCGCCGGTGCCCGCGCTCCGTCCGCGCCCGCTCGCCACCATGAGCGACATGGGTATGGGCGACATGGGCCACATGGACGGCATGGCCGATATGCGCGGCATGGACCACGCCGCCGCGCCCGCCGCCTGCCCGCCCGAACACGCCGCCATGGGCCATTGCAAACCCGCAGCCCCCGCAGAACCGATGCACCACAGCATGCGCGACTTCGCGAACGCGCCGGGCCTGCCCAAGACCCCTGTCGTGCAGACGGTCGCCCCCATGCCGATGGACCGCACCGGCGAACCGCCGCAGGGCCTCGCCGACGTTGGCCACCGGGTGCTCGTTTACCGCGATCTCGTTGCATTGGATCGCAACCCCGACGTCCGCGTGCCGTCGCGCCAGCTCACCATCCACCTCACCGGCAATATGGAACGCTATATGTGGGCGTTCGACGGGGTGAAACTGAACGCCGTCACCGCGCCGATCCCGTTCCGCGCCGGCGAGCGGGTGCGCGTTCGCCTCGTCAACGACACGATGATGGCGCATCCGATCCATCTGCACGGCCATTTCTTCGAACTGGTGACGGGCCATGGCGACCACGCGCCGCGCAAGCACACCGTCAACGTCGCCCCCGGCGGCATCGTCACCTTCGATCTGACCGCCGACGCGATCGGCGACTGGGCGTTCCACTGCCACCTGCTCTACCACATGCACGCCGGCATGATGCAGGTCGTGACGGTGCGCGCGGAGGATGCCGCATGAGAGCGATGCTGGCGATCCTTGCCCTGCTCCCCGCGCCGGCGATGGCGCAGATGCACCATATGGGCGGCATGAGCATGCCGGGCATGACCATGCCCGCCGCGCCGAAGCCTCCCGCCAAGGCCAAGCCGAAGCCCAAGACGAAGCCCAAGCCCCCGGCCCGCTCCCCGGCACGGCCGCAAAGCCACGCGCACCCCGGCCCGGATCACGTAATGGCCACGCCAACGGCGCCCGTCGCAACCGATCCGAACTGTCCGCCCGACCATGCGGCGATGGGCCATTGCACGCCTGCGGCATCCGCTGCTCCCAAGACTGCGATGCCGGCCATGTCGCACGACATGCCCCAAGACATGCCCCAAGACATGCCAATGCATGCGATGCCCGGCATGCACGCCATGCCAGCGGCGGCGGCCATCAAAAGCGGCACCGACCTGCCCGCCGGTAACGCCCCGCCGCCCCCGCCCCCGACCACCCGCGCCGCCGATCGGTTTCTACGACCACGCTGCCATGGCTGTCGCCGATCGCACGATGCGCGCCGAGCATGGCGGGATGCGCTTCTCCCAGATCCTCTTCAACCTTGCCGAAGTGCAGGTCCGTCACGGCGGCGACGGCTATCGCTGGGACGGCGAAGGCTGGTTCGGCGGCGACATCGACCGCGTCGTGGTGAAGAGCGAAGGCGAAGGTACGTTCGGCCGATCGATCGACCAGGCCGAGGTGCAGGCGCTCTACGCCCATGCCATCGGCCCCTATTTCAACCTGTTGGCCGGCGCCCGGCAGGATCTCGGGCCGAACGGCGGCCGCACGCATGCCGCGATCGGCGTAGAGGGTCTCGCGCCCTATTGGTTCGACGTCGAGGCCACGCTGTTCGCCTCCGACAAAGGCGTCCGCGCCCGCGGATCGGCATGGTATGACCAGCGCCTGACCCAGCGCGCGGTCCTGCAACCCCGCGTGGAGGTGAACCTTGCCGCACAGGACGAACCCGACGCCCGCATCGGTGCCGGCCTGTCCAGCGTCGAGGCGGGCGTACGCCTCCGCTACGAAATCGCCCGCGAATTCGCGCCCTATGTCGGGATCAATTGGGAACGCCGCTACGGCGCTACCGCGCGCTATGCCCGCGCCGATGGCGAGGGCAGCGGTGGCGTATCACTCGCGCTCGGCATCCGCGGCTGGTTCTGACGCCAGCGCGCGCTGCAAACGCCGGACGTTCTGCGTCAGCGTCCGCAGTTCGTCGATGCTGAGCCCGGTCTTCGCGAACACCGCCTCCGCCAGGCATGTCGCCTCGCTGCGCATCCCCTGCCCCGCCTCGGTCAGCAGCACGCGCACCTGCCGCTCGTCCTGCGTATCCCGCGCCCGCCGCACCAGCCCGCTCGCCTCCAGACGCTTCACCAGCGGCGTGATCGTACTCGATTCCAGCGATAGACGTTCGGCGATCGCCCCGATCGTCCGCCCGTCCTCTTCCCACAAGGCGTGCAGCACCAGATATTGCGGATAGGTGATGCCGATCCGGTCGAGCATCGGCTTGTACACGCGCGTCATCGCGATCGACGCGCCGTACAGCGAGAAGCACAATTGCTCGTCCAGCGACAGCGGATGGGACGGCGGCATGGTCATCGACAGGTCGTACACGCTTTTACTCCAATGCGGAACGCCACTGGACAAATCAGTATCGCGATATACATTGTCGCAATAACAGTTTCTGCAAGGAGCATGCATCATGTCCGTCGACGTCAAATACGCCACCCGCGCCACCGCCACCGGCGGCCGCGAAGGGAATGCCCGCAGCGAGGACGGCCGCTTCGAAGCCAAATTGTCGACGCCGAAGGAACTGGGCGGCGCGGGTGGCGATGGCACCAACCCCGAACAATTGTTCGCCGCGGGTTATTCCGCCTGCTTCATCGGCGCGTTGAAGGCCGCCGGTCAGCAGCTGAAGGTGAAGGTGCCCGACGCCACCACCGTGACCGCGACCGTGGGCATCGGCCCGCGCGATGCCGGCGGGTTCGGCATTACCGCCGATCTGCTCGTCGATCTGCCTGGCCTGGAGCGCGATCAGGCGCAGCAGCTGGTCGATGCCGCGCATCAGATCTGCCCCTATTCGAACGCGACCCGCGGCAACGTCGACGTCGGCCTGACGCTCGCCTGATCCGCAATAGGCTTAGAACAGCGGGGCGTTGCCGATCGCGGCAGCGCCCCGCTGTCGTTTCGGGGCCGTCCGACATTATCCCGCCCCCCACGCAACCGCTGCCAAAATCGATCGTTCGAGGGAGCCCCCTTTCCAAAGATTTCCCTGACCTTCGGAGATTTTCCATGACCCTCGACGGCAAGACGATCGCCATCCTCATCGCCCCCCGCGGCACCGAGGAACCCGAATTCGCGCAGCCCAAGGATGCCGTCGAACAGGCCGGTGGCAAGGTCGTCGTCATCAGCCTGGACACGGGCGAGGCGCAGACGGTGAACAACGACCTCGACCCCGGCAAGACCTTCGCGATCGACAAGGCGATCGGCGACGTGTCCGCGGATCAGTTCGACGGCCTCGTCATCCCCGGCGGCAGCGTCGGCGCCGACAAGCTGCGCGCCTCTAAAGAGGTCGTCGCCTTCGTCCACGCTTTCTTCGAAGCCGGCAAGCCCGTCGCCGCCATCTGCCATGCGCCCTGGACCCTGGTCGAGGCGGATGTGGTTAAGGGCCGCACGCTCACGTCCTTCCCCAGCCTGCAGACCGACATCCGCAACGCGGGCGGCAATTGGGTCGATCAGGAGGTCGTCGTCGACAAGGGCCTCGTCACCAGCCGCAACCCCGATGATCTCCCCGCTTTCTGCGCGAAGCTGATCGAGGAAGTTGCCGAAGGTCGCCACGCCGAGCAGGCCGCGAGCGCGTGAACAGCAATCGGTTCGCCGGCAAGGTCGTCGTCATCACCGGTGCCGCCTCGGGCATCGGTGAGGGCGCGGCGCGGCGCTTTGCTGCGGAGGGCGCGCACCTCGTGCTCGGCGACAAGGACGCAGCGGGCCTCAAGCGCCTCGCCGCGGAGCTGGGCGATGCGGTAGAAACGTTGGAGGTGGACGTCAGCCGCATGGCCGATTGCGAGGCGCTGGTCGACTTAGCCGTCAGCCGCTTCGACGGCATCGACGTGCTGGTCAACGACGCCGGTGTCGACCATCTCGGCAAGCTCGACGAGGGCAATTTCGGCGCCTTTTCCAAGGTGATCGTAACCGACCTGTACGGCGTCGTGCAGATGAGCCGCGCGGCGATCACGCATCTGCGTGCGGCCAAGGGCTGCATCGTCAACATCTCCTCGGTGTCGGGTCTTGGCGGCGACTGGAACCACAGCTTCTATTGCGCGGCCAAGGGTGCAGTCACCAACTTCACCCGTGCATTGGCGATGGACGAGGCGAAGGCCGGCGTGCGCGTGAATGCGGTCAACCCGTCGCTCACCTATACCGCGCTGACCGAAGGCATGAAGGAACAGCCCGACCTCATCGCCAAGTTCGAGGAGCGCATCCCGATCGGCCGCGGCGCGGAACCCGCCGACATCGCCGGGGCCATCGCCTTTTTGGCGAGCGAGGATGCGCACTATATTACCGGTGTGAACCTGCCCGTCGACGGTGGCCTGTCGGCCTCCAACGGACAGCCGCCGCTTAGCTGAGGAGCCGACCATGGCCGATTACCGCAAGACCGACGAAGCGATCGCGAAGCTGACGCCCGAACAATATTATGTGACGCAGGAAAGCGGCACAGAACGCCCCGGTACGGGCGAATATCTCGGCAACAAGGCCGCGGGCATTTACGTCGATATCGTCTCGGGCGAACCGCTGTTCGCCTCGACCGACAAATATGAATCGCATTGCGGCTGGCCGAGCTTCACCAAGCCGATCGAGCCCGCCAACGTCGAGGAACTGCACGATCGCAGCCACGGCATGGTGCGCACCGAAGTGCGTTCGAAGCATGGCGACAGCCACCTGGGCCATGTCTTCCCCGACGGTCCGCGCGATCGCGGCGGGCTGCGCTATTGCATCAACTCCGCTTCGCTGCGCTTCGTGCCCCGCGATGCGATGGAAGCGGAAGGCTACGGCGCCTATCTGGATCAGGTCGAAGACGTCGGCTGATCCGACGCATGTCATGAAGATCACGCGGTAAATTCCGCACGGTTAACGCCTCTTTATCCCCTTTCCGGCCAAGGCTTGGCCAAGGGAATGGATCAAAGAGGGGCAGAATCGATGCGGAAGTGGGTATATCTGGCAGCGGCGGCGTCGTGCGTGGGCGCGGTCGCGCCAGCCGGCGCGCAGGGCCTGCGCGGCGTTGTACCGTCGGGGAAGCAGGCCGAAGCGGAAAAGGCCCGCGCCGAAGCCGAATCGAAAAATACTGCCGATATCGTTGTGACCGCCACGCGCCGCTCGCAGCGCCTGTCGAACGTGCCGATCGCCGTCAGTGCCTACAGCACCGCAGCGCTCCAGAATTCGGGCGCGACCGATATCCGCCAGATGGCGCAGCTGGCGCCGTCACTGATCGTGTCGTCCACCGGATCGGAAGCCAATGCGACCGCGCGTCTGCGCGGCATCGGCACCGTCGGCGACAACCCCGGCCTCGAAAGCTCGGTCGCCGTGTTCATCGACGGCGTCTATCGCAGCCGCACCGGCTCGGGCCTCAACGACCTTGGCGAAGTCGAGCGCATCGAGGTGTTGCGTGGGCCGCAGGGCACGCTGTCGGGCCGCAATTCGTCGGCGGGTGCGATCAGCATCTACACCAAATATCCCGAATTCAAGTTCGGCGGCTATGGCGAAGCGAGCTACGGCAATTACGACGCCGTCCGCCTCGCCGGCGCGCTGACCGGCCCGATCATCGCCGACAAGCTCGCCTTCCGCATCGACGGCGTCTACGGCAAGCGCGACGGCTTCCTGCACGATGTCGTCAACAACACCGACTTCAACAACCGCAACCGCTATTTCGTCCGCGGCCAGCTGTTCTGGAAGCCGTCGTCCGACTTCTCGGTCCGCCTGATCGGCGATTACACGCACCGCGACGAAAAGTGCTGCGGCGCCGTCTACATCGACACGCGCGAAAAGTTCGACCCGACCCCGGGCGTACCGGGCGACTTCTCGATCGCATCGCAGAACCGCATCGTCTCGATCCTGCAGAGCCTGGGCGGCGTGCTGCCCAGCATGGGCAATCCCTACAACCGCCAGATCGCCCAGACCAAGGGGCAGGCCTATTCGAACGTCACCACCGACGGCGGCGTGTCGGCGCGCATCGGCTGGACGCTGGGCAACGTGCAGCTCATCTCGATCAGCGCCTATCGCGAATATAAGGCCGGCGGCGCGGGCGATATGGATTACGGCAACGTCGACATCGTCTACCGCCCCAACGACGGCAACGCCTATCGCCAGTTCAAGACGTTCACGCAGGAAACGCGCCTCAGCGGCGGCCTGTTCAACAACCGGCTCGACTGGCTGGTCGGTGGCTATTACGCGCACGAGGATCTCGACGTCGTCGATAACCTGCGCTTCGGCTCGCAATATGGCGCCTTCGCCGCATGCCGTGCCGTCGCGACGGTGAACCCGGCCGCCGCTTTGCGCGATCCGACGGCGAGCGGCTGCCTCAGCGCCGCCGGCCGCGCCGTGCTGACCCCCGCGGTCGGCCAGGCGGTGATCAGCGGCATCGATCGCCTCAGCACCGTCAACAATGTCGGCAGCGTGCGCGACCTGTATCACCAGACGAGCAGCAACTACGCCTTCTTCACGCACAACATCTTCAAGATCACCGACACACTCAGCATCACCGGCGGCCTGCGCTACACCAACGAGCACAAGCGCCTGGACGCGAGCTTCAACAACAACAACACCGTCTGCCCCGCGCAGCAGGCCGCGCTCAGCCCGCTGCTGGCCAGTGCGGCGGTGCCCGCGGCGCTCAAGCCACTGATCGGCGGCATCATCACGCTCACCTGCACCGGCAATTCGACGTCGGCGCTGACCGGCGTGCCGATCAAGGACAAGATCGCAGAGGGCCAGTTCACCGGCACCGGCGTCGTATCGTGGAAGCCTGCGCCCAGCACCTTGCTGTACGCATCCTACGCCCGCGGCTACAAGGCGGGCGGCTTCAACCTGGACAAGTCGGACCTGTCGGCCACCGTCTTCGCCACGCCGACCGCGGCGGCCGCATCGAACCTGCGCTTCGATCCCGAGACGGTGCAGGCGTTCGAAATCGGCATCAAATATGCGACGCCGAAGTTCACCGCGAACCTTGCCGGCTTCCGTTCGGCGTTCAAGAACTTCCAGCTGAACACCTTCAACGGCACCAACTATATCGTCCAGAACATCGGGTCGTGCAGCACCGGCCTGAACGGTGCCGATCGTGACAATTCCTCGACCACCGGCGCCTGCACGGGCAAGGTGCGCTCGGGCGTCATCACGCAGGGCTTCGAACTGGAGGCGGGCGCCTATCCGACCGAGGATCTGACCTTCAACCTCGGCTACACCTATGCGCACACGCAATATCGCAACAATCTGGTCGGCAGCGATGCGGGCGAGGCACTGAACGCGGCGCTGTTCCTGCTGCCGGGGGCGCAGATGTCGAACGCGCCGCGCCACACCGTCACGAGCTCGGCGTCGTGGACGCCGCCGATCGGCGACAACGGCATGCATGCGCTGTTCTACGTCGATAGCCGCCTGACCAGCGACTATAACACCGGGTCCGACCTGTTCCTGGAAAAGCGGCAGGACGGCTTCTTCCTGGTCAATGCGCGCATCGGCATCCGCGGCCGTGACCAGCGCTGGGCACTGGAGTTCTGGGGGCAGAACGTCCTCAACACCAATTACCAGCAGGTCGCCTTCGCCGCCCCCTTCCAGGGTGCGGGCAGCGCGTCGCAGGTCGCCGCCTTCGGTTCGCCGGACTTTGCGACGGGCAATGCGATCTTCTCGTCGTACCTCGCCGAACCGCGTACCTATGGCGTGACGCTGCGCTCGCGCTTCTGATCGCCTTTCCACTGATCCGGGACCCGTGGACATTATGAAGATACCGCGCAAGCTGGGCCTGTCGTTCCTCACCATCATCGCGACCGCAGCGGTCGTGATGATGGTGCTCTTCGGCACGATCATGCTGATCAGGCAGTCGACGGATCGGAACAACTTCGCCCAGACGATCTATGCCAAGGCCTTGACGCTGGAGACGGCGATCCTGCGCCAGAACAGCCAGTTCCGCGGCTTTCTGGTGACGGGCGACGTCACCTACCTCAAGTCATACGAGGAAGCGCGCAAGGAGTTCGACGGGACCGCCGCCGAACTGGACACGCTGCTCACCGATCCGGTCAAGCTGCGCCAGCTCGACACGGCCCGTCGCGAAACGCTGAAATGGCGCCGTAACTGGGGCGACCGGCTGATCGGCTGGGTGAAGGCCGGGCACCGCGACGAAGCGCAGCAGGCGGTGCGGGACGCGGGCCCTGCGGTGCTGGTCAGCAAGATCGCCCTCCCCCTGCGCGATCTGCGCGCCGCGGAAACGCAGGACATCGAGTCGGCTGCGGCCAGCCAGGAAAAGGCGATCCTGACCGCATTGATCGCGCTGGCCATCGGCGGCATCGCGCTGATCGGCGTGGCGATCACTTTGTCCGTCCTGCTCAGCCGCCAGATCGCGCGGCCGATCACGCTGCTGACCGATGCGATGGCGCAGCTCGCCAGCGGACGGCATGACATCGTGGTCGAGGCGGACCGCACCGACGAACTGGGCGACATGGCGCGCGCGGTGGCCGTGTTCCGCGACACCGCCGCGGCCAAGGTGGCCGACGATGCCGACCGCGAGGCGGCGATGACCGCGATCGGCGGCGGCCTGCATCGCCTGTCGGATGCGGACCTCACCGTGCGCATCGCCGACGTACCGCAGGCATTCCGCCTGCTGTCGGACGATTTCAACACCGCCACCGCCAGCCTGTCGCGCGTGCTGGGCGAGGTGCGCGGCAGCGTGCAGTCGATCAAGCACAATTCGGGCGAGATCAACCAGGCTGCGCTCGATCTGGCGCAGCGGACCGAACAGGAAGCCGCCGCCTTGCAGGAATCAGCTGCGGCCCTCGACGAGGTGACGAAGTCGATCCGCGAAGGCGCGGGTGCGGCGATCGGTGCCAGCTCCGCCATGGCGCAGGCCCGCACGGAGGCCGAACGCGGCGGCACGATCGTGCGGCAGGCGATCGACGCGATGCAGGGCATCGAACAGGCCAGCAACGAGATCGCGGCCATCATCAGCCTGATCGACGGTATCGCGTTCCAGACCAATCTGCTGGCGCTCAATGCCGGTGTCGAGGCGGCGCGTGCGGGTGAAGCCGGCAAGGGCTTCGCGGTCGTCGCGTCCGAAGTCCGTGCGCTCGCCCAGCGCTCGGCGGATGCCGCGACGGAGGTGAAGACGAAGGTGACGTCCGCTTCCACCCATATCCGCGCCGGTGTCGACCTGGTCGACCAGACCGGACAGGCATTGTCGCGAATCATCGACAGCGTCGGTGCGGTCAGCGGTTCGATCGACTCGATCGCGCAATCGTCCGATCATCAGGCCAAGAGCCTGGGCCAGATCAACGTTGCGATCGGCGAGATGGATCAGATGACGCAGGAGAACGCCGCGATGGTCGAACAGACCTCCGCCGCGGCGCGCCAGCTGGTGGCGGAAGCGCAGCAGCTCGCCGCATCGGTCGCGACCTTCGAGATCGACGGTCAGGCCCCTGCCCCTGCTCCCGCCCCTGCCGATTACCGGCCGGCACGATCCCGTCCCGCGGCCGCGGCATCGCGTCCGACCGCCATTCCCGCGCCGCGCCGCGTCGCGAATGGCGACTGGGACGCGTTTTGATCGCAATGGCCGTGCGCCCCGGGCCCATGCACGGGGCGCCATTCCCCAACACGAACAATCACATCGATCCGGGCCCGCTCGCCCGGCAGGCGATGGCCGTCCGCGAGATGGGGTCGCCGTTCGTCGCCGCAGTGCTCGCCGCGGGAGAGCGTCAGCTGTACCGCGCCCCACGCACCGCCGCATTGATCGCCGACTGGCCGCGCGATGTCGCCGCGGACGCGCTGGCGATGCGGTTCAACGCCGCGCTGCATGCGCTGGCGCGGGCCGGCCACGACACGGCCCTCACCGATCTGTACCGGCGGCTGGACGGCGATTTCGATGCCGTGATCGGCGCGGCGATGCACGCTGCCGATGCGCATATCGCCGAATGGATGCGCACGCCGCCGCAGACCAACGAAGTCGGGCGCACCGCCGCGATCATGGCGGCGCTGATGACGCTGCGCCGCCGGTTCGACATGCCGTGCGAGTTGCGCGAACTCGGTGCCAGCGCCGGACTGAACCTCAATCTCGATCGCTATGCCTATGATCTGGGCGGCCATGTCGCCGGGGATCCGGCGTCGTCCGTCCGCGTCGCGCCTGCATGGCACGGTGCCGCGCCTCTCATCCGCCCCATCGTCGTGGCGTCCGCACGCGGCGTCGATCTCAGCCCCCTCGACGTGACCGATGCCGCCGCCTGCGAACGGCTGATGGCCTTCATCTGGGCGGACGAGCCCGACCGCGCCGAACGCCTGGCGCAGGCGCTGCGCATCGCACGCGCACACCCGCCCGTCGTCGATACGGGCGACATCACCCGGTGGCTGCCGGCGATGCTCGCCGCACCGCAGACCGCCGGCGTCTGCCGCACGATCGTCCATTCGATGGCGCTGCAATATCTCGACGCCAACGGCCATGCCGCCGTGGAGCGGGCCTTTGCCGAGGCGGGCGCGCGGGCCGATGCCGATCGCCCGCTGGCCCGCATCGGGTTCGAATGGACCGAGGCGCGCGACGCAGTCCATCTGTGCCTGACGACCTGGCCGGACGGGGTGACCCGTCATCTCGCCACCTGCCACGCTTATGGGGCGTGGATCGACTGGCACGACACAGGGGCCTAACGGCCCGTTTCCTGTATCCGGCTCTGTAACGGACGCCCCGTGCCGCCATCGCGGACACGGGGCTTTCTTCGTCAGAACAATCCGTCGTCGTCGTCATCGTCCGCGACGGCCGCGACGGCCGGCGCCGGCGCGAGGTGCGCGGGCAGATAGGCGGCATGGACTTCGCGCTCCTGTGCCATCGTGTACAGCGCAGCGATACGCGGCAGCATGTCGGCAAGGATCGCCGTCGCCGCCTCCGACGGGTCGCTCATCGCGGGCATCACGCCGAGCACGAGCGCCGCGTCGCGCATCTTGCCCCCCAGCGCCATTTCCGCGCCGATCTCATCGCCGACCGACGCCAGCATCTCGATGATCTGCCGCGCATCGTCACCGCCGACGCGCACCGCACCCTCGGTCCGCTGACACCCCTCGCGGATCACCGCGAGCGCATCGGACAGCTTGCTGCCCAGATCGCGATTGTCCGCCGCCGCGCGCTTTTCGACCAGCGTGGCGTTCACCGCGGCCAGCTCGTCGAGCGGCTGGCGGATCCCGCCCATCGCCTTGCCCAGCGACTGGGCGTGGACGTCCACCTCGCCCGCGACGACCGATACCGCCTTGCCGAGGTCGCCGTGCCGGCGGCACAGCAGCCGCGTATTGGTGGCGATGTCCTGCACGTCGAACTGGACGCGCTGCAACAGCGCCAGCCGCCCGGTCAATTCGGACACCGTCTCGCCGATCATGCCCAGCATCGCGGTCGACCGCCGGTCGGCATCCTGCAATTGCGCGGTGATCGACGCGACCTCGCCCACCGCCTTGTCGATCTCGGCGAGGAAGGGGCGGCCGTTGCTGCCTGCGTCGTTATCGATCAGGCCCAGCAGCGCGGTCGTGTCGGGGCTCAGCGCCCGCAGCGCATCGACCAGCAGGCGCGTGTCGCGGTCGAAATCGACCGCGCTCGCCTCCAGCTGCGCCGCGAGCATCGGATGGATGACCGCACAGACTTCCATGCGCACCATGGGATCGATGGAGGGGCCCACGACCTCCAGCATCTGCAACGCGGACACGACATGCTCCAGGCGCTGGCGCGTGCTGTCGCCGACCTGCAACGCGCCCAGCATCGTCGCGACGCGCCCCTGCACCGTGCGGGCGATCGACGCCACCTGCTGCGCCATCGTGGCGGTCGTACCCAGATGCGCGTGCAACGCGGTGGCGTGACGCACCAGATTCTCCGGCACCGCGGGAACGACGTGCCGCGCTTCCTTGGTGACCAGGCGCCCGGCCTGCTGCACCGCGCCGACGCTGTCCTTCAGGTCCTTCAGCTTGGCGAGGAAGCCTTCCAGATGCTCCTCACCCGCCGCCAGCCGGTGCCCCATGCTGTCGACGAAGCCGACGAAAGCGGGCTCGCCCGACGCCGCGATCTTGATATTCAGGCCGTAAATATGAAGCACGCGCAACGCTTGGCGCATCTCCATGATGTGATCGCGCAGCATCCGCGCCGCGCCGCTCACCCGCACCATGTCGGTGTCGCGCTCCTGCTGCACCACGGGCAGATTGGCGAGATCGGCCGCGACCTCTTTCAGGTTGGTCACCGCGATTCCCGCGACGCTTTCGTCGAGCGCCCCGGTGACGCCATCGATCGCGGAGATGATCCGATCGATCGTTTCTATGGCGCCTGCGAGCGTGGTCCCAGCGCGTACGAAATGCGCATCCATACCCGCCGCCATCAGCGCCAGCGTCCGTTGCAGATCGCCGACGCTCTGGTCCAAGGCGTGATCGGCCGTGATGGAGGTGTGCAGCATGGCCTATCCTTTGCGGGCGAGAAGAAAATGCGGAACAGGCGCGCTCATCGCGCCGTCGCCTGGAGGAGTTCGCGGGCGATATTGCCCAATGGTATGACCTTGTCGGCGGCGTTGCGGGCGATGGCTTCCTTGGGCATGCCAAACACGACGGAGGTTGCTTCGTCCTGGGCGAATGTTCGCGCTCCCGCCTGCTTCATTTCCAGCAAACCGCGCGCGCCGTCGTCGCCCATGCCGGTCATGATGATGCCGACCGCATTGGACCCCGCATTGCGCGCGGCGGAGCGGAACAGCACGTCGACCGACGGGCGGTGACGCGACACCAAGGGCCCTTCCTTGACCGAGACGACATAGCGTGCGCCCTGTCGTTCGAGCAGCGTATGACGCAGCCCGCCCGGCGCGATCAGCACGTGGCCGCGCATCACCGTATCGCCGTCCTCCGCCTCCTTGACGTCGACCTGGCACAGGCCGTTGAGCCGCTTGGCGAAGGCGCGGGTGAAGCTTTCGGGCATGTGCTGGACGATGACGATGCCCGGCGAATTGGCCGGCAACGCCTCCAGCACCTCGCGAAGCGCCTCGGTGCCCCCCGTCGACGCGCCGATGCACACCACCATCTCCGTCGTCCGGCTCATCGCGCGACCGGTGGGAGGCGGCAGCACCGCATCGGCGGTCAGCTTCTGCGCCGGCGACGCCGCCCGCACCTGGCGCCGCGCGCCAAGCCGCGCCTTGGCCGCGCCCTTCACCGTCTCGCGGATCATCAGCTTGGCTTCGTTGAGATGCTCGGCGACGCCCATGCGCGGCTTCAGGATGACGTCGACCGCCCCGGCTTCCAAAGCCTGCAGCAGCGTTTCCGACCCCTCCTCGACCAGCGAGGAGCACATGACGACCGGGATCGGGCGCTGGCTCATCAGCTTGCGCAGGAAGGTGACGCCATCCATCCGCGGCATTTCGACGTCCAGCGTGATGACGTCGGGCACCTCTTCCTGGATGTAGCGGGCGGCGGCGAAGGGATCGGCGGCAGCAGCGATGACCTGGATGTCGGGATCCTCGCCGAGGATCGCGGTCATGGCCTGGCGGACGCTGGCGCTGTCGTCGATGATGAGGACGCGGACCGGTTTCATATCAGCAGCGCTCGAATACGGTGTAGGACACGGTCTTCACGGGCAGATCCATGCCCGCGATCGATTCCGAATGGCCCAGGAACAGATAGCCGCCGGGGCGCAGGCAGTCGCACAATCGTCGGACCACCGCCTCCTGCGTCGGCTTGTCGAAGTAGATGAGCACGTTGCGGCAGAAGATGATGTCCATCGGCTCGCCGACGGGATAATGCGTGTCCATCAGGTTCAGTCGCGCAAAGCCGATCGCGGATCGCAGTTCGGGCGCGATCCGCACCTTGGCCGCCCGCCGGTCGGTCGAAGCGGCGACGTAGCGCTGACGCATCACCGCGGGCACCGGATCGACCTGATCCGCGGGATAGATGCCGCGCCGCGCGGTCTCGAGCACCTCGGTATCGATATCGGTGGCGAGGATGCCATATTCCATGCGGTTCGCTTCGGCGAAGCGATCCAGCACCATCGCCATCGTATAGGGCTCCGCCCCCGTCGAACAGGCCGCGCTCCACGTCCGGATCCGGCGCCGACCCTGCGCGAGCATGGTCGGCAGCACCGTGCCCGCCAGAAAGTCGAAATGGCCGGGTTCGCGGAAGAAGTCGGTCTTGTTGGTCGTCACCGCGTTGATCAGATGATCGATCTCGCCATTGGCGGTCGGATCGGCGAGCAGCAGGTCGCAATAGGCGTTGAGCGTCGCCGTCCCCGTGTCGCGGACGCGGCGCCGCAGCCGCCCCTCCAGCATCGTCGCTTTGGTCCGGGGCATTTTGATGCCCGTTTCATCGTAGATCAGCGCGGCGAGACGGTTGAACCGGTCGGCGCTGAGGTGATCGAGATCGGACGGGGGAAGCGCTTTGGCGACAGCAGCCATGATGGTCGTTCCATCGACGGGAACCGGGGTCCGGGCCGTCGTCAGTGAGGGAAAGGGGGGGGTGGGAGCCGCAGCGACTGCGGCTCCTCTTAGAAAGACCGACGCCGGGTCAGGCCGCGGCGGCGAGCGCGGTGGCGTCGATGTCGTCGCGGGAGAAGATCTCGGCGACGTTGATGACGACGACGAAGCCCTCGGGTTCGCGCACGACGCCCTCGATATAGTCCGAGCGCCAGCGCATGCCGATGTCGGGCGCCGATTCCAGCCGTTCTGCGGCGAAAGTGGTGACCGCGAGCACGCGATCGACCACCAGACCCAGCGACACGGTGCGGTCGGCGAGCGGCACGTCGACGATCAGCACCCGCGTCGACAGCGTCGGTTCCGCAGGTGCGAGGCCCAGGCGCACGCGCAGATCGACCGTCGGCACCCCCTGCCCGCGCACGTCGGTCAGCCCGAGCAGCCAGCCGGGTCCGTTGGGGACCCGAAAGGCGGGGGCATAATCGAGGATTTCACGGACCAGCGTCACCGATACCGCGAACACCTCATCTCCCAGGCCGAAGGTGACGGCCTGTACTGTCGCATGCTCACTCATGCCGCGTCTCCGAAGTCGGCCGCCTGCGGCCGAGCGTCTTGATATCAAAAGGTTTGGGGGCGGGCGCCGGCCCGCCCCCGATGCGTAGATCAGGCAGCCTGACCGAAGTCGGCGTCCTCGCTGTCCGGGCCGCCCTGGGTCAGGTCGAGCGCGAAGCCGCGGGCGCGGGCCTGCTGGTCGGCGACCGAGTTGGCCTTCGGGCGCGGGGCCGGCGCAGCCTTCTTGGCGGGCGCCGCCTTGCGGGCCGGGGCGGCCTTGCGCTGCGCGGTGGCGGCGCGGGCGACCGGCGAGGCGCGATCCTCGACCCGGAAGAAGGCGATGCTCTGCTGCAGTTCCTCGGCCTGGGCCGCCAGCTCTTCCGAGGTGGACGAGATCTGCTCGGATGCACCGGCATTCTGCTGCGTCACCTGGTCGAGCTGCTGGATCGCCTGGTTGATCTGGCTGGCGCCGATGTCCTGCTCGCGGCAGGCGGCGCTGATTTCCGACACCAGTTCGGCGGTGCGGCGGATATCCGGGACCAGCTTGCCCAGCATCTCGCCCGCATCGGCCGCGGCCTTCACCGTCTCGGTCGACACCGAGCTGATCTCGGCCGCCGCGGTCTGGCTACGCTCGGCAAGCTTGCGCACTTCCGATGCGACCACCGCAAAGCCCTTGCCATGTTCGCCGGCACGGGCCGCCTCGACCGCCGCGTTCAGCGCGAGCAGGTCGGTCTGGCGGGCGATTTCCTGCACGATGCCGATCTTGTCGGCGATCGTGCGCATCGCGCCCACCGCACGGTCGACCGCCACGCCGCTCGCTTCGGCGTCCTTCGACGACTGGCGCGCGATCTTTTCGGTCTGCGCCGCATTGTCGGCGTTCTGCTTGATGTTGGCCGCCATCTGCTCCATCGACGCCGAGGCTTCCTCGGCCGCAGCGGCCTGTTCGGTCGCCCCCTGCGAGACCTGTTCCGACGATGCCGACAGCTGCTGGCTGCCCGCCGCGACGTTATCCGCCGCCGCCGAAGCATCGCCCACGACGTTGCGCAGACGCTCGATCATCGACACCAGCGCCAGGCCCAGGCCGTCCTTGTCCGACAGCGGCTGGTGGTTGACGGTGAGGTTGCCGCCGGCGATCTCGGTCGCCAGCGCCGCGCTCTTGCGCAGGTTGGCGGTCATGCCGTTGACGGTGTTGACCAGATCCTTGATCTCGTCGTTGGTGTTGACCTTGACCTCCTGGTCGAGGTCGCCGATCGCCACCGCGTCCAGCGCGACGCCGATCCGCTTCAGGCCGTTCGACACGAGCAACGAAATCCAGATGGCACCTGCCACAGCGATGATCGTGGCGATCGCCGCGACGATGATCAACATCGTACGCGATTCCGCATACAGAGCATTGGTGTCTAGATCCGCCTGATGCATCTGGTCCTGCTGGATCGACACGAGTTGGTCGATCGTCGCGGTCAGCTCACCTGCCACCTTACGCGATTCGGTGATCGACAAGGCGCCGGCTTCGGCGTTCTTATTGGCGATGCCCAGAGCACGGACGCGATCGTTGATCGGCTTGAACGCCTCCCACTGGCTCTGCACCTTCAGCCACGAAGGCTTCCCCTGCTCGCTTGCCGTGGCCAGGCCTTCCGCCACGAGGCCATCGACCTTCTTGCGATGTTCGGTGATCTGCCCGTCGAAGGTCCGCGTAAGCGCGTCATCATTGGTCAGCGCCATGTTCTTTTCGTAGCGCAGCACGAAATTGACTTCGGTCGCGATCTGCTGGGCGACGCTCAGACGATGGGCCGGGCCGGAAATGACCTCGGAGATACCCTCATTGAGGCTGGCCATCCGCGTGACGCCAACGGTCACGACGGCGATCAGGGCCAAGATCAGGACTCCGAATGTCGCCCCCAGTTTCATTTTAATCGTAGCACGCATGTGTTGGGTCCCCCCCGTTGGAATCAGTGGATGGAGCGCGCCGCGGCGTCGCCGTGCGCGAGGTTCAGGAAAATCGCTTCGAGATCGGGCAGCACGACGATGTCGTCGCCCTCGTGCCGGATCAGTGCGCGCACCAGATCCCGGCGCCAGCGCAGCCCCACGACGGGTGCGTCCTCGCTGGTATTTGCGTGGAACGTCGCGACCTCATGCACCTTGTCGGTACGCAGGCCGATCAACGTCGCCTCCCCATCGAGATCGAGTTCGATCACGACGATGCGGCTGTCGAGCGTCGCGCCGGTGACGGGCATGCCGAAGGCGAGACGCAGGTCGGCGAGCGGAATGATCCGCCCACGGAAGTTGAGGACATGCGCGACCAGCGGTGGCGCCCCCGGCACCGTGGTTTCGGGCATCATGTCCAGGATCTCGCGAACCAGCACCGCCTCGAGCGCGAAGCTCTGGCCGCCGAGATCAAATACCAGCACTTCGAGCTGGCCATCATCGGTCCATGGTATAGCCGTGGATCGGCGCGATTCATCCGGCTGCACGCAGGCTCTCCTCTTGGGGTTGGCCCGCGGCGACGAGCTGGGCGATGTCGAGGATCAGTGCGACCTCGCCATCTCCGAGGATCGTCGCGCCGGCGAAGGTGGATACGCCGCGATGCAGCGGCGACATGGGCTTGATGACGGTCTGGTGGTTGCCGATGATCTGATCGACCACCAGCCCGACGCGGCCCTGCCCCGTCGCGACCACGACGATCTTCTGATAGGGATCGGGCTTCGTACCGCTGGCGAACAGTTCGCGCAGGCGCAGGAACGGCACCAGCTTTTCACGCAGCGTGATGAGGCTGCGGCCGCGATGGCGCATATCGTCCTCGAGGCTCAGCTCCAGGCATTCCTCGACCGCGGTCAGCGGAATGACGTAGCGGCTGGCGCCGACGCGGACGAGCAGGCCGTCGATGATGGCGAGCGTCAGCGGGATGCGTAGGGAGATCGTCGATCCCTGCCCGTCGACCGACTGGATGTCGATCGTGCCGCGCAGCCCCTCGATCGTGCGCTTCACCACATCCATGCCGACGCCGCGGCCCGACAGGTTGGTGATCTGCGCCGCGGTCGAGAAGCCGGGCGCGAAGATCAGCTGCAGCAGCTCCTGGTCGGATAGCACCTGATCAGGCTGGATCAGGCCGTTCGTCTCCGCCTTGGCGCGGACGCGGGCGCGATCGATGCCGCGGCCGTCGTCGCGAATGGTGATCACCACCTCGCCGCCGCTCTGATGCGCGCCGAGGCGCACGGTGCCCGCTTCGGGCTTGCCTGCGGCGACGCGCTGTTCGGCGTTTTCCAGGCCATGGTCGCAGCTGTTGCGGACCAAATGGACCATCGGATCGAACAGGCGCTCGATGACGGTCTTGTCGACCTCGGTCGCCTCGCCTTCGGTGACCAAAACGATAGTCTTGCCCGTGTCGCGCGCCAGATCGTGGATCAGGCGACGGAAGCGGCCGAACAGGCTGGCGACCGGCACCATGCGCAGCACCATCATCGTGTCGCGGAGTTCGCCGGCCAGCCGCTCGATCTCTTCGGAGACGGAGCGGAGCACGAGGTCGTGGCCATGATGCGCAAGCTGCGACAGGCGGCTTTGCGCGATGACCAGCTCGCCGACGCGATCCATCAGCGAATCCAGCCGTGCGGCGGGAACGCGGACGCTTTCGTCGGCCTTCACCGGCGTGCGCGCGGCGGCGGCATCGTTGGCGGCGGCGGGCGGCGCAGCGGACGGCGCCACTGCCGCCTCCACGACCGCTGCCGGGGCAGCCTCTTCCACCGCAGCCGACTCGGCCGCATCGGCGATCGGCGTGACCGTCAGCTCCATGTCGTCCATCACGAAGATGAAGACATCATCGATCGCATCGCGGCTGACGTCGCCCATCAGCGTGACGTCCCAGCCGATGTGGCAGTGTGTCGGCGTCAGCTCCGGCAGCGGCGGCACCTGATCGGTCAGCGCGACGACGGTGCAGCTGCCCAGCTCGCGCAATTCGTCGAGCAACATCAGCGGATTGGTGCCATTCGCCATCGAATCGGGCGGCAAGCGGAAGCGGATGTTCCAGCCGGCGACCTGTGCGACGGCGGTGGTTGCCGGAGCGGGTGCCGCCGGGGCGGCATCCTTCGCGGGGGCCGCGGCACCGCCGGAGGCGGCGTCCACCGCCTCTTGCAGCGACGCCAGGATCGCGGCGCCTTCGCTTTCGGAGGCATTGCCCTCCACCAGCCCGCGCATATGGTCCTGTGCGGACAGGATCACGCCGACCAGCGCGGGCGTCGCAGGCACCTGGCCCTTGCGGACGCGGTCGAAGGCGGTTTCGCAATGGTGGGTGAAACCGGCGAGCGCGTCGAAGCCGAACATCGCGCCCGAGCCCTTCAGCGTGTGCAGACCGCGGAACACCGCATTGACGAGGTCCATGTCGCCGAGCCGATGGGTGAGATCGAGCAGCCCCTGTTCGACCTGGTCGAGCAGCTCGCCCGCCTCCACGCGGAAGGCTGCGATCGGATCGTCGGCGCTCACTGCCCCAGCACCTTGCGGGCGACCTTCACCAGCTGGTCGGGCACGAACGGCTTGACCAGCCATCCGGTGGCGCCGGCCGCCTTGGCCTGGTTCTTCATTTCGGGATCGGATTCGGTGGTCAGGAAGATGATCGGCACACCCGCCTGCGACGGATTCTTGCGGATTTCCTTGATCATCGTCAGCCCATCCATGTTGGGCATGTTGAGATCGGTGACGATCATGTCGAAGCGGGTCGCATTGGCCTTCGTCAGACCATCGACGCCATCGGACGCTTCGGTGACGGTATATTCCGCGCCGGTCAGTGCGATGCGGATCGCCATGCGCAGGCTGGCGGAATCATCGACGGCAAGAATGGAAGCGCTCATTGTGGCAGGTCTCCGTGGAACCAGAAATCGAGATCGTCGGGCGTCATCGCGTCGGTGAAGCCGGCGCGGCCCAGCAACGCCGCAAGCGGACCGGCGGCCGGGGCCGACAGGCGGACGCTGCCGCCACCGACGCGCGCCTGCGCACGGGCGCTTTCGACGAGTTGCAAAAGGCTGAGATCGGGTGCTGCGACCTGCGACAGGTCGAGCGTCAGCGGGCCTTCCCCTCCCTGCTGGCACTGCCCGATCGTCAGGGCGAAGTCGTGTATCGACGCCATCGTCAGCGACGATGGCGCAGTTGGGATGCTAGTCATGTCGGTGCCCCCCTTGGCTGATTAGGCCAATTAGGACTTAACGGTTAATGTCCATTTAAGACTGAGTGGCCGGCGGCAATTCGACGAAGTAAAAAATTCGTCCCGCAAAGGCTTTTCTACTCAAAATGGCGTTTTAAGGTAATGCTCGCTGTCATACCTCAACAAACAGAGCGCCAGATGAGGTTTATAACCCATAGATTGGGCTGGATTTTATTTAGTCAGTAGCACGGGCTGATACAGATCAATAGATGTCCCGCCGATATCGGCCTGTTTCGAGCATCATCTCCAGGCATGTGTCGCCCAATATCGAAGCCAACGCGTTATGAACGTCGCCCGCCATGCCCTGAAGGCTGCCGCAGACGTAGATCGCCGCGCCGTCCGCCACCGCCTGGGCGATAATTCCAGCGTGTGCCGTCAGCGCATCCTGAACGTAGCGGGGGCCGCTGCCCAGGCGGGACCATGCGACATGCTCCGCCGTCAGCGTATTGCTGTCGCGCAGTGCGGCACGCTCCGCAGCATGATAATCGTCCTGCGCCGGGTGGCGCTCGCCCCAGAACAGCCACACCGGACCGCCGCCGGTCGCATGGCGGTGGCGTGCGTGCGCGAGCAATCCGGCAAGGCCCGTGCCGTTCCCGATCAGGATCAGCGGCGTCGCTTCCGCCTGCGGTGCATGAAACGCCGGGTTGCTACGGACGCGCGCGCGTACGACGCCCCCGATCGGCGCGCCCTGCGTCAGCCAGCCCGATCCCAGCCCCGGCAGTCCGTCTGCGGCAAGACAGTGGCGCACGATCAGCTCGACGCGGCCCGACGGCGCGACCGAGGCGATCGAATAGTCGCGATGCGCCAGCGGCGGCAGCGATTCGGGATCGAGGACGCCTGCATCAACATCCGGCAGGATCCGGGTCGCGAGCCATGCGCGCAGCTCGGGCGTATCATCCCAGCCCATGCGCTGCACAACGGCCTCGACCCGCCGCGGGTCGTGCTGCGGCAGGATTTCCACGATATCGCCCGCGGCCCAGTCAACCGGCGTGTCGATCGGTTCGAGGGCGACATGCCATGTCGCACCGCCGCTGCTGCCCGGATTGAGCAGGCGCCGCTCGATCAGCCGCCAGTCGCCCATCGGCGCGGGTGCCCAGTCGGGCTGATCGGTGCGCGCACCGAGCGCGCTGAGCTGCTGCTGCCATTGGCGTTGCGCGTCGGCTGCGTCCCCGTCCATCTCGATACAATCGAACAGCCGGGTCGCACCGCCCGCGTGCAGCCAGCGATCGATGCGATGACCGAAGGCGCAGAAATCGGGATATTCGCGATCGCCAAGCGCCAGCACCGCGTAATGGAGGTGCGACAGGTCGCCGGACGCTTGCGTGAGGCGCCGGGCGAAGGCACGCGCCGTGTCGGGGGGCTCGCCCTCGCCATAGGTGCTGGCGACCACGAAGAGGCGCGAGGCGCGGGCCAGCGCCGCCTCGTCCAATGCCGACAGCGGCAAGGCGACCGCATCGGGCAAGGCCTGCGCGGTCAGGCGCGCGATCCGTTCGGCCGTGCCGGTCTGCGACGCATATGCGACCAACGTCCGGGCATCGGCCGGCACGATCGTCGGCGAATCGTCCGCCATCACTTCGGCGAGCGCGCCCTTGCGACGGCGCCGCGCCAGATACAGCAGGAAGCCGGTGATCGTGAACAGCGGCATCGTCAGACTGGCGAGCGTCATCGCCAACCGGCCCGCCAGACCGAAATACGCACCGCGATGGATTTCGTAGATACCGAAGACAATGTCCTGCCCCCAGCTGCGCTGCGCATAGGGGGTGTCGGTCGTCACCCTGTTCGTACGCGCGTCGATCGTCACCTCATCCGACACGCGGTCGTGCCGTGCATCGGGCAGCTTCGCGCGGAATTCGATCTTGCCCTCGCGCGCGGTCGCAGTCACCGCCGCATAGGATCGGCCCGCCGTGGCGCGGTCGAACGCCGTCCAGGCGGCGCGCCAGTCGACGGGCGCATCGGCCTTGCCCTTGCCCTTGCGCTCTGCCGCGGCGCCCGCCTTGCCGCCGGGCTGTTCGGCGACGAGGAGATGCCGCACACCGGTGCGATACCAGTCATACGACCACCATAAGCCCGTGCTGGCGCTGATCAGGTAGAACAGCAGCACCCATCCCCCGACCACGGCGTGCAGCGCGCGATACAGGTTGCGCCCGGTGCGCCGCAGGTCGAGCACGAACCAGTTGCGCCAGTCGAGCGGGCGGCGCGGCCAGCGCAGATACAGGCCGGACAGCGCGAAAAAGATCAGCGCCAGTGCCGAAAAGCCCGTGATCTGCCGCCCGATCCCCTTGCCGCCACCGGGCAGTGCGAGCCAGCGGTGCAGATTTTCCACCGTGTCTAGTACGGCTTCGCCGCGCGGCGTGCCCAGCGCCCGACCCGTCACGGGATCGAGATAGGTAACATGACGCGTCTTCGACGGCCCCGTCGTATAGCTCGCCATCGCCGCGCGGGAGGGATCGCGCTCGACCACCAGCCGGCCGATCCGGGCATCGGGCCGTTGCGCCTGGAACCGGGCGACAAGATCGGGCGCGGACAGACGCGGTCCCGGTTGCGGCGTGACGGTGACGATGCCGGGATTGATCGCCGCGATGATCTCCGGCGAGAAGCTGATCATCGCGCCGGTCACGCCCATGACCGCCAGCACCAGGCCCGCAGTGATCCCCAGGAACCAGTGGATCTGAAACAGGATCCTGCGCGTCATCCGGCTCTTTCGTTCCGCTGTTGTTATTGCGATTTAGTTGCGTTAGCGGGCACATCCGCATGGGTCAATGATGCAGCGGTGTTGCGCGACTGTGCCGGAAAGGGCTCAAGCGCAGGCGCTCGAAATGGCCGCGCGGGCGCAGGATATCGGAATTGCGGGTGACCATGCCGCCACCCAGTCGATCGATGTCGACGACGACCGCGTGCTCGATTGGCAGATCGCGGTCTTCCGAAGCGATGGCAGTCCCAACGATCCCTCCCGCGCCGACGCTGACGCTTGGCGGGGGACGCATTCTCGATCCGCGAGCGTCAGCTTTCGATGAGTTCGACGACCTCGAAATCGTAGCGGGTCCAGCCGCGCTGTCGGGCGGCGTCGGCCGTGGCGGCGCGCTTGCCGTTTGCCTCGCGCAGCGAAGTGCTATGGCCCCAGAACACTTCGGTGCCGCCAGCCTCGGTCACCGCGACGATCCGCCAATAATGGGTGAAGGGCGCGGCGGTCGGCCCGATCGTCTTCACATAGCCATCGGACAGAGTGGCGGTCAGCGGCCGCTTGCGCTTTGCCATGGCGCGTGGCTCAGGCGGCGGTAGCCGGCAGCACGACGGATGCCGGCGCCGACGCCAGGCTGGCGGCCAGCTCGGCATTGCGGAACGGCTTCGTCAGACGCGGGATGTCGGGGTCGATCCCCTCCTCCTCCGCATAGCCCGACACGATCAGCACGGGCAGACCGGGTCGCAACCGGCGGATTTCGCGCGCCAGCTGGGCGCCGCTCATCCCGGGCATCAGATGGTCCGACACCAGCACGGCCGGCTCCAGCCCGTTATGGATCAGCCGCAGCCCCTCTTCCGCCGACGACGCCTCGACCACGTCGTAACCGAGATCGGCGAGCATGTCGGCGGTGCTCATCCGCACCAAGTCCTCGTCGTCGATCAGCAGCGCGATGCCGAGGCGCTTGACGACGTGCGTCACCTCAATCGGCGGCTCTTCGTCGAGCGCTGCGGTCGCGCTGATCGGCAGCCACAGGCTGATCGTCGTGCCCGCGCCCGGCGCACTCTCGATCGTCAGGCCGCCACCGAGTTGCGCGGCCAGGCCATGCACCATCGACAATCCCAGCCCGGTGCCCTTGCCGACGCCCTTGGTGGAAAAGAACGGCTCGATCGCGCGGCGCAGCGTGTCGGCATCCATGCCGACGCCGGTATCGCTGACGCTCAGCCGCACGTAATGGCCGCGCGGCAGCGCACGGTCGTCGAGCGCCGCCACGCTTTCACGCCGGGCACTGATCCTGAGTTCGCCGCCGTCGGGCATGGCGTCGCGCGCGTTGACCGCCAGGTTGAGCAGCGCCATTTCCAGCTGGTTGAGATCGGCGCGGGCGGGCGGCAGATCGGACAGGTCGACCCGCACGTCGATCATCGGGCCCAGCGTTGCCGCCATCAGACCCGCCATATTCTCGACCACGCGCTCGACATCGATCGCGGTCACCTGCAACGGCTGGCGCCGCGCGAAGGCGAGCAGGCGCTGCACGAGCGTCTTCGCGCGCTCCGCCGATTGCAGCGCGCCCTCGATCAGCCGCTGTTCGCGTTCGGTGCCGACGCCCTTGCGGACGAGCAGGTCGAGCGAACCGATGATCGGGGTGAGCAGATTGTTGAAATCGTGGGCGACGCCGCCGGTCAGGCTGCCCATCGCCTCCATCTTCTGGCTTTGCCGCAACGCCTCGCGCGCGGTTTCCAGATCCGCCTCGCGCGCCTTGGCATCGCTGAGATCGCGGCCGATCGCGACGAAATTCACGCCGTCCGCTTCGGGCGAGACGGTCCACTCGATATGCTTCCACCCCCCATCGCGCGTGGCGATCCGATTTTCGAACCGGGCCGGGCGACGCGTTTGCTCCATGTCGGCGATCGCGGCCGTCGTGTGCGCCACATCCTCGGGGTTCATGATGCTGATGTAGCTACGGCTGAGCAGCTCCGCTTCGCTCCACCCCAGCACCTGCGTCCAGGCCGGGCTGACGGCGGACATCATCCCCACATAATCGGCGCGCGCAAGCATATCCTGCGACAGCGTCCACAACCGGTCGCGCTCGGCGACGCGCGCGGCGACCTGTTCCTCCAGCGTTTCGTTGAGCTGGCGAAGCCCCTCTTCGGCGCGGGCCCGCTCGATCGCGGTCTTGACGCGTTCGGCGACGTCCTGGACCAGCGCTATCTCCGCCGCCGTCCAGACGCGCGGCGTCGCCGACTGCGCGGCCAACACGCCGACATATTTGGTCTCGTCAAAGACCACGACGTCGATGAAGGCGGCGACCCGGCGCTCCGCCAGCCCGGCGCGTGCATCCAGGCTCAGCCGCTCGTCGCCGGGAATGTCGCAGGCGACGATCGGCTGCCCTGAGCGATAGGCCTTCAGCAGGTCCGGCCCGAAGGATTCGAGCGAATGCAGGCCCGCGATCGATGGCACGCCCCGACAATGATCACACGGCACCGTCATCCAGCCGCTATCGGCGATTTCGGCGTAGAAGGTGCGATCGGCGTCCAGCCATTCGGCCAGCCGTTCGGAGGCGAGCGCGTTGATCGCTTCCCGCGTGCTCAGCCCGCGCAGCGCATCGGCCAACGACAGCAGAAAGGCGGTACGCCGCTGGGCCGCGACGCGTTCGGTCGTTTCCGCCAGGACGCAAATGACACCCCCCGGCGTGCCGCTTTCGTCGAGCACCGGCGAATAATCGAGGTCCATCCACACGCGCTCGGGCGAACCGTGACGATAGAGCGTCAGCTTCTGGTCATGATAATGCAGCGTTCCGCCCGACAGGCAGACACGCATCACATTGTCGTTGAAGTCGGCAACCTCCGGCCAGCCCTCGCGAACCTTCGATCCCAGCAGCTGCGGATGCCGGCCGCCGGCAAAGACCGAATAGGCGTCGTTGTAGAGCATGACGCCGTCTTCGCCCCACAGCATCACGATCGGCACCGGCGAGCGGAGCAGCAATGCCGTCGCGGTGCGCAGGCTTTGCGGCCAGTCGCCGATCGGTCCCAGCGGCGTCGCCGACCAGTCACGCTCTCCAATCAGCGCGCCGCATGCCCCTCCGCCGGTCAGGAAATCCTGTCCGGTCGCGCGGTTAGGGACCTGATCGACGTCCGCCATGGAGTAGTAGCTCATTCTACATCGGGTAACGCACCACCCCGAACATCGGGTCATTGCGTCGCCACCTTCTTTTTACCCTAGACCAATATCGACCCACTGCAAAGCGGGCGCCCTGTGGACGCCCATCGACGCCGGACCGCCCATTACCCGATCCCCCTCACGACTCGTCGCCGGTCAGGCTCGGTTCAGCCTGTTCGTGATAGGGTTCGAAGCATGAAAAAGCCCCTGCTCCTCGTCGGCGCCGCCCTCGCGCTGACCACCGCCGCGGCCTCCGCCGCCAAGCCGCAACCCACGCCGGACGAGCAATTGCAGACCGCGCTTGCCGGACGTGTCGCCGGCAAGCCGACGAGCTGCATCAATCTCGCCAGCGTCACCTCGACCCGCATCATTGACGGCAAGGCGATCCTGTATCGCGTCGGCGGACGCCTCTACCTCAACGAACCGCGATCGGGTGCGCCGTCACTGCGCGACGACGACATTCTGGTCACCAACACCATCGGATCGCAATTGTGCAGCATCGACACGGTCCGCCTGGTCGACCGTGCCTCGCAATTCCCGCGCGGCTTCGTCTCGCTGGGCGATTTCGTCCCGTATACGATGCCCGCCAAGGACACTCTGCGCTGATGGCATCGGGGGTCGTCCCGCGTTAGGGGGCGGGATGGACCTCGATGACCAGATGCGCCGCTATTTCGGCACCGCCGACCTCGATGCGGTGCCGCCTGCGGCCTATGACGCCGGGATCGAGCGGATGCAGGTCGATCTCGGCCTCGAAACCGATCGCGCGCGACGGTTCGCCTTGTGGACGTTGCTGCACATGCTGGGCGCGGCGCCGGCCCTCGACATCGTCTTTCCCGACGCTGCCGACCGCGATGCCGCGCGCAACTGGATGGAATTGACCGAGCGGCTCGCGGACGCGGCTACATCGCCACCACGCGACTGAGCCGCGACAAGCCGCGCTCGTCGAACGCTTCCACCGCGACGTAATAGCGCTGACCGACGGTCAGCGCGCGGAGCGGCAGCGTTGCCGCCTCGCCACGCGCGACCCGGTCGGCGAACACTTGGTAGGTCAGCGCCAGACGATCGGGCCGGATTCCCCAGCGCACATTATAGCCGACGGCGCCCGGCACGCGCCGCCAGCGGATCGTCGCATCACGCGTGTCCGCCGCCCGCGTCGCCGCAAGCAGGTCCGGCGCGCCCGGCGGGGGGCCATCGGCATTGCCGAACACGCGCAGGTCGCTGATCGCGAGATGCGCGCCCCCGATATGGCCGTGGACGTAGCGGACGTAGCGGGTGCGTGCCGGCTGCGGCAGCTCGATATAAGCGTTGGGCCGATCGCGACGCGGCCCCTCCGTCGTGGCGAGCGGCTGCCATGTTCGGCCGTCGAGCGACTGTTCCAGTCGGAACTCGGTGTAGATATCCGGCGCATCCCCGAAGCGGCCCGCTTTGTAATCGGCGAAGTTGACCTGCACCGCACGCACCGTCTTCGGCCCGCCCAAATCGACGGTCAGCGTTGCGCCCGTCGCCTTGCTCGGCGACAGCCAGAAGGTGCGCGGGTTTTCGTCGGTCGCCTGGTCCGGCGCGAAACCGGGAACGCTGGCGCTCGCCGTCGCGGGCTTGCGATAAGACAGCAGCATCCAGCCGGTGAACAGCGAATCCGGATCGCTGAAGCGGCGCGTCGGCATGCGCTGCGGAAAGTCGCCGAAGCGTGTCGACACGCGCATCTGCCCGTCCGCGTCGAACACCGTCGGCCACATCCCGATCCGCCGCTCGAACGTCCAATTGTAGCCGATCCACGGCGTGCCGGTATTCCACCAATTGCCGTTCAGATCCTGGAACGTATTGCCGTGCCCTGCCCCCTGCACGAACCCGCCGGGCTTGTAGCCGACGGGGTTGTAGGCGGCGTAGGTGAACGGCCCCATCGGCGACGTGCCGACATAGGTGCCCGTGGCATAGGCGTTATATTCGGTGCCGGGCGCGCCATATTGCAGATAGTAGCGGCCGCCGACCTTGGTCATCCAAGCCCCCTCCATGAAGGGCTTGATCGGCGTGCCGTTCGGCAACGTGCCGCTATGATCCTGACCGAAGCGTTCCCAGCCATGATGGTCGGGATCGAGCAGGATGAACGATGTGCGAGGCGTGCCATAGGTCATCTTGCCATCGGCGAATTGGACCGGCGCGCCGTAGATCGGAAAGACGTTCGACGAATTCCAATAGAGATACCAGCGCTTGTCGTCGTCCTGGAACAGGTCCGGGTCCCACGGCCCCGGCGGCACCTGCCCCGGCTTGATCGTATCCTCCAGCCCCGATTTCACCGCGCCGGGCAGCGGCGGCATGCGGCGGACGAAATAATCAATTTTGCCGCTGGCAGGATCGTCCGTGCTGTAGATCGTACCCTGCGTCGTCATCGACGGCATGATGAGCAGGCGTGTGCCGTCGGACGTGACGGCGGGCGCGACGATCCCTTCGGCCGGCCAGCGGCTGGGCGTGATGAAGTGCCACGTGCGGAGGTCGGTCGATCGCCAATATCCATCGGCGAGCGTCAGGAACAGGTAATAGGCGCCCTTGAACGGCACGATGACGGGGTCGGCACCGGTGCGGTACGACACGCCCTCGTTCACCTGCTCGAAATTGTAGCGATAGTCGATGTCGACCGGATTGGCGTAGGTCTGCGGCGTCGCAGCCGCCAGGATCGAGAGCAGCAGGGTCATCGGTGCGCCTGTACGAAGAGGTTGGTGGTCAGCCGCCCGACGCGCGGGTCGGCGGACAGCGGCATGTCGGCGGGGATGATGCCCGAATGGAGCAGGCAGCCCTGATAGAGGACGACGCGGTCCCGCTTCGCCGCCACCGCGCCGATCTGGTCGAACGCGGCGTTGCTGGCATTGGTATAGCCCGACAACAGAGCGCTATCGCGGCGGGCGGCGGCGATGAAGGCGTCGCGGTTGCCGGCATCGACCCGCTCGATCCCGGTGCTGCGCTGGCGATAGAAGGCGGTGCCGCTGCCCGGCGTATCGGACAGATAGTGGAGCACGGCGAGATAGCCCGGATCGACCGCATCGAAATGCGGCGCGCGTTGCGCCGGTGACAGCGTCGCGGGCGGCGCCGTGACCATCGAGAAGCTGCCCTCGATCCAGTCGAAGCCCTCGACGTCGAACGCCCCGCCGATGAAGGGTGCCAGCGCCTGGAGCAGCGCGGTCGCATAGTCATGCGCCGCGCCGTCCGCCGGCGTCAGCACCCGCCGTACGCCGGGATAATAGCTGCCCGCCACCGCCGGAAACGGCGCCAGCGTCGCGGCCAGATCGACGATCCTGCCGACATCGCCGACGACATCGTCGACCACGACGACGGGACTGTCGCTGGCCCCGACCCGGATCAGCCGCGGCGTCATGCGAACGCCGCGGACACGCAGGCAGACGCGGGGATCGTCACGACCCCCGCCCCCGTCGGATCAGAAGCTGAACTTCGCACCGACCTGGAACGACCGCGGGACACCCGTCGTGCCGTCGCCGTCATTCTTCTTGATCGGGTTGGTGCCCGATCCGGCGCCCCAAGCCGAATAGTTGCGGTTGATCGAGTCGAACAGGTTGAACGCAGCGAAGCTGACTTCCAGCCCGCGGCCCCAAGGCAAGTTGAACGTCTTCGAAATGCGGGCATCGACACTGCCGTAACCGACGACCTCACCCGGCCAGAAGACGCCACCGAAGTTACCGTAGCAGCAGGCGTTTTCGGGCGGGTTGGAGCGGAAGATGACGTTGCCGAACGACGGACCCGAGCTGAACGTGCCGGTCAGCGAGACCTTCGTATCCCACGGACCGCGCGCGATGCCGGTGCCGACGAAGCGCCACTTTTCGACGCCCGCGACATAGTTCATGCCATAGGCACCGAAGCGCGGTGCGTTGTACAGTTCGTCACCCTGCAGTTCCTGCGGCACGTTCGAGCGTGCGCGCTGCAGCGTCAGCGTCGAGGTGAAGCCCCACCTCGACCCGGTCACGAACGGCTTTTCCGCAGTGAAGTAGATCGCAGTGTAATAGGCCTTGCCGTCGTTCGAGCCGATGTTCAGCTTGCCCGAATAGCCCGGCAACTGGCCCGACTCTGGGAAGTTGTCCTCGATCCACTGGTCGCCCTGCGTGGTGTATTGACCGTTGGGCAGGCGGTTGCCGCGCACGAACTTGAAGATGTTGTGGCTGCGGACGTGGCTGAACGTCACCGCCGTTTGGATGCCGCCGAAGCGCTTGCGCACGCCGAAGTTGAACTGGTCCGAATAGGGCAGCTTGGTGTCGTTGTTGAGCAGCCAGACGTCACCACCCAACCCCGATGCGGTCACCGCCGAGCGCAGGCCATCGACCGTCTTCAGCGACGCATTGTAGGCGAGGTAGTTGTTCGGCAGCACGCCGCCGTTGGATGCGCGCGCCTGCGCACAGGTCGGCTGGCCGGCGCCATCGCAGAAATACACCGTCGGCGCCGACTGGTAAATCGCCTTTACCGTCTCGATGCCCGCCGTGATGAACAGCGGACGATCGTAATAGCGGCCGGCACCAGCGAACAGGATGGTGTCGCGATCGCCGTACACGTCGTACGACACGCCGAGGCGCGGCTGGAATGCCTTCCAGTAGGGCTTACGATTGTTGCCGGTCGAGATATAGTCCTCGGGGTTAATCCCCGCGGCCTTCCAGCCCTGATAGTTACGCAGCGCAGTCGCGATACGCGCGGGGGTTACGAAATTCTCGTTCTTCGCGTTGCTTTCATAATCCCAGCGGATGCCGGCATTGATCGTCCAATGCTCGTCGGGCGACCAATCGTCCTGCAGGAACAGGCCCACCTGCGTGTTGTTCGCCGTTGCCGCACGCACGGGCACCGTCGTCACCGAACCCGCGATCGGGGTCGATGCGTCGAACGTGGTGTAGGACGGCGCAGCGAAGAAGAAGGTGCCGTTGCTGCGGAAGTCCTCCGAGCGGCCGTACTTGTTGAACGACAGGCGCACGCCTGCCTTCACGATGTGCTTCTCACCGAAGAAGGTGACGTTGTCCTTGATCGTCCAGCTCTTCTGATCGTCGAACTGTTGGAACGAGGCGGCGCCCAGTTCCGCCTGCGTATCGAGCGACGCACCGACACCAACCGGACCCGATGCCGGTCCCTGCGACAGAATGATCTCAGGCCCGTTGCTGACCCGCGGGGTGCCGTTAAACACCTTCTGGTACGCGCCGGTGAACTCGTTGAGGAAGCCCTCGCTGCGGTGGGTCCATTCCAGCTGGTACGTGTCGTTATTGCTGGTCAGGAACCGGCCATGCGACGGGACCGACGTTCCCTGGAAGTCAGCCAGATTGCTCTCGCGGCGCAGGAACGCACTAGCGTTGATCGTGTCCTTTTCGCCCGCGAACAGCGTCAGCTTGCCGAAATACAGGCGCTGTTTGAAGCTCTGCGGATAACTGCCGTTGAACTGGCTGGCGATCGCCTGCGGCACGTTCGGCACCGCGACGCCGTCGACGTTGCGGGTCGTCAGCAGGTTGATTGCATTCGACGGCAGCTTCTGATCGGTCGCCTCGAACGCGCCGTAGAAGTGCAGCACGTCCTTGATGATCGGACCGCCCAGATCGGCGCCATACTGCTTGCGATCGTAATCCGCCTTCGGGCGACCCTCACGGTTGTTCGTCTTGCCGGGCCGATCGAAATACGGAATGCCGATGAACGCCTTGGGCTGCCATTCGCCGAAGATGTCGCCGTGGAAGCTGGTGCCACCAGTCTTCGTCACCGCGCTGATGATTGCGGATCCGGCCTGTTCGTATTCCGCCTTGAAGTTCTGCGTATCGACGCGGAATTCCTGCACAGCAAGCTGCGGGAAGGGGTTGCCGCGGCTGAAGTTCTGGCCCGCGACGCCGCCGTGATTGACGGCGTTCTTCTGGCTGAGGCCGTCGATGAAGACGTTGATGTTGTCGGCGCTGACCGCACCGGCCTGCACCTGGCGGCTGCCCGGCGAGGTCGAGATCGCGACGCCCGGCGCGAGTGCGGCGAAGTTCAGGAAGTTACGATCGTTCTGCGGCAGGCTGTCGATCTGCTGCGTCGACACGTTGGTCGACACGATTGCCGAGCGGACTTCCTGCCCACGGCGACCCGTGACGACGATGTCGGTGCCCGTGCCTGCGCTCGTGCCGGCGGTATCTGCCACAGGCGCCGCCGCACCGATGTCGAAGGTTACGACCTGACCGACCGGAATGACCAGCTGCTCGGCGGGCAGACCG
This sequence comes from Prunus mongolica, assembly GCA_030345395.1. Classification (NCBI taxonomy): domain Eukaryota; kingdom Viridiplantae; phylum Streptophyta; class Magnoliopsida; order Rosales; family Rosaceae; genus Prunus; species Prunus mongolica. The sequence goes on from CM059237.1 coordinate 30,184,242, forward strand.
GTCGCCTCGACGCGATAGGTGCCTGGGCGCAGGCCCGCGATCGTGTAGCTGCCGTCAGCATTGACGCGGCCGCTGATGCGCTGGCCGGTATTCACGTCGGTCGCAGTGACGGTCGCGCCTGCCTGCGCACCGGTCACGCGGCCGCGCAGCGTCGAGTTGATCTGCGCCATCGCCGGCGCGCTGATGACCAGCGTTGCGGCGAGGGCCGCTGCCGAAATGCCGCGCCCGAAGCGCGCACGATGAATCCTGGATGCCATTTCAAACCCCTCCACGTCGGTCCCATCGCCCCGTTTTTGCTCCCGTGGAAACCGCCGACGCGCGACGGCTCCACGGATCGCGGAGGGCGTATGGAACCGGTTACTCGCCCGCGTAACCGGTTACAACCGCCTGTCTGACGCGCCGGTCAGGATCGGTTCATTATCCGCCGGATTGTTGCTTGCGTGTCACAGTCGGTGGCGGGCGGAGCCGCTCAGCCGACTTTGAGCGCCTGGCAGTGGCGCGCGATGAAGGCTTCGTGCGTCGGCAGGCCGGCGGCGACATCGGCGACCACGTCCTCGACATCCTTCAGGAAAGCGGTGGTGTGTTCGGCGGGAATCATGTCGACCATCGGGTCATGATGCGCCGGCAACCCCTGCCCCAGCAGCACCTGCACCCAGCTTTCCTCGCGGAACAGTTCGGCCTTCGCATGCATGAAGAACCGGGCCGAGGATCGGAATAGCTCCAACCGCTCGGTCAGGCTGTCGGGCACGGCCATGTGCTTCAGATAGCGCCAGAACTCCGTGTCCTCGCGTGCCGTCACCTTGTAATGCGCGATGATGAAGTCGCGCACGTCGCGATATTCGAAATCGGTCTGGCGGTTGTATTCGTCGGTGTCGGCGGTGTTGAAGCCGCGTCCCGGAAACAGCGCGATCAGCCGCAGGATGCCGGTCTGGATCAGATGGATGCTGGTCGATTCGAGCGGCTCGAGAAAGCCGCCGGCCAGACCCAGTGCGACGACATTCTTCTCCCACGCGCGGTGGCGCTTGCCGGGGCGGAAGCGGACGGGGCGCGGATCGCCGAGCGCGGGCGTGTCGAGATGTTCGAGCAGCGTCGCCGCCGCCGCCTCGTCCGACACGAAGCGGCTGGCATAGACATGGCCGTTGCCGGTGCGATGCTGCAACGGGATGCGCCACTGCCAGCCCGCCCCGTGCGCGGTCGCGCGCGTGTACGGCGTCAGCGGCCCCGTCCCGCGCGCACTCGGCACCGCGAGGGCACGGTCGCACAGCAGCCACTCGCTCCAGTCCTCATAGCCCACGCCCATCGCGTCGCCGATCAGCAGACCGCGCATGCCGGAGCAGTCGATGAACAGGTCGCCATCGACCGTGCGGCCATCGGCGAGCACGACATGGTCGAGGAAGCCGTCACTGCCACGGCGGTTGGCGGCGACGATGCGCCCTTCGATCCGCTCGACGCCCGCCGCCTCTGCCCGGCCGCGCAGGAAGCGCGCGAACAGCGAGGCATCGAAATGATAGGCGTAATCGATGTCGGCGATCGGCGACTGCGGATTGCTGGGGTCGGGCATCGCGAAGCGATTCATCCGCGCCGCCAGCGTGTTGAGCGCATAATGGTCGAGGTGCTTCGCCCGTCCGCCGGCTCGCTCCTTCAGCCAGAATTGGTGGCAGTGCAGCCAGTACAGGTCCTGCCCGATCTTACCGAAGCCATGGATATAGCTGTCGCCGGGCGCGCCCCAGTTGCGGAATTCGATGCCGAGCTTGAACGTCGCCTGCGTCGCGCGGACCATTTCGAACTCGTCGATGCCGGCGAGGCCGTTGAAGGTGCGGATCGCCGGGATGGTCGCTTCGCCGACGCCGATCGTGCCGATCTCTTCCGATTCGATCAGGCGGATCGTGTAGGCGCCCAGCGTCAGGCGCGACAGCAGTGCCGCAGCCATCCAGCCGGCGGTGCCGCCGCCGACGATCGTGATCGTCTTGAGCGGGGGATTGGGATGGGCGTCGGTCATCGAAGGCTCGCTCAACATGTTACGTCCCAATAGCCGTCATTCCCGCGCAGGCGGGGATGACAGGCGGGCTTATCTCACCCCAGCCATCCCCCGGTGAACCCCGCGCGCTGCAAGCCCCGGCGGATCGCGGGCGATCGGCGCATGACGCGCCACACACCCTCGTCGCGGGTGTTCGCGATAGCGCCGGCGATCGCACCCTGGTCGATGCCCAGGTAATCGCGCGCCACCCAGCCGCTCTTGGGGTCGACCGACCCCGTCTCCAGCTTGACGTCGGTATAGCGGAACGATGGGTTGAAGCTGTCGAGGAAGCCGTATGTGCCATACAGGTGCGGCCAGCGCTGCATCGCGTTCGCCGCCGGTACGCAAATCTCGGGCGCGAAGGCGAGGCTGCCCAGCGCCGCGGTCGGCGCGATCGTACCGTCGTCGCGCTCGTCGGGCTGGCCCAGCGGTCCGCGCGCGGCATAGCCGAAGAACTCCGCCGTCCTGCCCTTGAACGGCAGCTGGAAATTGCCGGGGCCATCGCAGGCGGTCAGGCCCCAGATGTCGCGCGAATAGCCGTCCCAGCGCATCGGATTGGCGATGCAATAGGCGCGGTTGGCATAGGTCGCGCGGCGGCTGTTCTCGAAATAATCGAAGCCGGCCTGCCGCATCGTCGCATCGCGGATGCCGCGGAAGTCGATCCACATCTGGCTATACTGATGGCCGAACAGCGGCGCGAAGGCGAGGTGCCGCGTGTCCCCCTGCCCGCGCCAGAAGGCGGGATAGGTCTGCGCCCAGGCGTCCCACGCCCCGTCGGCGAGCGACCGGCCGCGGCTGCCGAGGCCGACGACATAGACCATCATCCCCTCGTTATACCCGTCCCACGCGCGTTCGATGAAGCCCTTGCCGGGATGCCAGCCCATCGACACGGTGCCGCGCGCATTGGTGAACCACAGCCAGTCGGCGCGATCGGTGATCGTTTCGGCAAGCCGGCGGATCTCCGCCTCCACCGGGTCGGCCTGATCATACCAAGCACCGGCGAACAGGATGCCGAGGAACAGCAATGTCGTGTCGACGCTGGACAGCTCGGTGTCGCGATAGCGCTGCCCGGTGTCCATATCGAGGAAGTGGTAGAAGAAGCCCTTGTGCCCGGTCATGCCGGTCGGCGCATCGCCCTGCGGCGCGGTCGCGAAGAAGCGCAGCGTCGTCAGCGTCAGGTCGCGGGCTTCTTTGCGCGTGATCCAGCCGCGCTCCACCCCGATCGGATAGGCCGTCAGCGCGAAGCCGACCGCGGCGATGCTGGCGAAGGACGGCGTCGGCCAGCGGTCGGGCACCAGCCCGTTCTTGCGATTGGCGAGGTCCCAGAAATAGCGGAAGGTGCGCTGTTCGAGGTCGCCGAACCATGCCGGCAGCGTGGTTGCGGCAGGGACGGCCAGCGCGTGGCGGGGCAGCGCACTCGCGGCGGCGGCAAGCGGCGCATGGCGCAGCAGCGCACGGCGGTCGAGAGACAGGGTCATGACGTAAGGGCTTCCGTGGTGGTGCGGATGACGAGATCGGTGGCGACGACCTGCGTGTCGGGGGTCAGCGTGCCGCCCTCCAGCGCGTCGATCAGACGGGCGACGGCCCGCGCGCCCATTTCGGCGAGCGGCACGCGCATGGTGGTGAGGCCGAGATACCGCGCGAGCGGAATGTCGTCGAAGCCGGTGACCGCGACGTCGCCCGGCACCGACAGGCCCTGTTCGCGCAAAGCCGCGAGCACGCCCAGCGCCATCATGTCGTTGGCCGCGACGATACCATCGAACGCAACGCCGCGCGCGCGCAGCATCGCGACGGCGGCTGCGCCCGAATCCTCGCGGAAGTCGCCCTCGATCACCACCGGCTCGATATCGGGCGCGTGGCGCGCCATCGCGGTGAGGAATCCCTCGCAGCGTTCGCGCGCGTCGATATTGCCCGCAGGCCCGCCGACATGGACCAGCCGCCGCCGCCCGGTCGCGGCGAGGTGCGCGACGACCGTCGCGATCCCTTCGGCATTGGCGATGCGGAAGCCGGCGCGCCCTGCCCCGTCGAGCGAATTGACCAGCACCGCCGGCACGCCGCCCGGCAGAGCCTCGCGCAAGCCCTCCGCATCCAGCTGCGGCGCCATGACGATCAGCCCATCGACGCGCCCGCGCATCGATCGCATCGCCTGTGCGGCCAGCTCGGCATCGGCGTGCATATTGGACAGCAGCAGGTGATAGCCGCGCGCGCCGACCTCGCGATCCATGCCGCGCACGATTTCGGAAAAGAACTCGCCGTGCAGGTCGGGCAGCACCACGCCGATCGCATGGCTGCGCGCCAGCGACAGGCTGCGCGCGCCGGCGTGCGGTACATAGCCCAGCGCCTTGGCCGCCGCGAGCACGCGGGCGCGCGTATCGGGATGGACGCTGCTGTGGCCATTTAACGCACGTGAGACAGACGCGACCGATACTTCAGCGACTTGCGCGACGTCGCGGATCGTGGCCGATGCCGACTTCAACCCTTATCCTCCCCCTGCCGTCCGCTGGCCGCGAACGATCATCCGTGCGCGAACCGACACGTCTTGTACCACACGCCCGGCCTGTGTAACCGGTTACAGGCAACGGTCAACGCGAAAAGCCGGAAGCATCCGTGCAAGCGCGGACGCTGGACGATAGCAGATCAGGGGAGAGGCTGGAACATGACGGATCACACCATTTCGCGCCGCGCGGCGCTGCTCGGCGCGGGCGCGGTCGCCGCCTGGGCGGCCAGCCCGGCGTGCGCGCTGCTGGCGCAGGCGGACGGCGTCGCATTGCCGCCGCGGGTCGAGGCGATCCTCGCCGCCATGACGCTGGAGGAAAAGGCGGGTCAGCTGCAGCTCAACGCCGCGGCGTGGAGCGGCGGCGTCGCCACCGGTCTCAATCCGCCATCGAACGGCCCGAGCTTCGACGGCCAGGTCGCCGACGCTGTCGCGGGCAAGCTGACCGGCGTGTTCAACGGCAATGGCGCGGAAATGGCGCGCCGCATGCAGGCCGCGGTGATGCGCGATTCGCGCCTCAAGGTCCCGCTGATCTTCGCCGCCGACGTCATCCACGGCCACCGCACCATCTTCCCCGTGCCGGTCGCCGAAGCCGCCAGCTTCGACCCCGATCTGGCGATGCGCACCGCGCGCATGGCGGCGTTCGAGGCGGCGGCGGCCGGCATCGACTGGACCTTCTTCCCAATGGTCGACATCGCGCGCGATCAGCGCTGGGGCCGCACGATGGAGGGCGCGGGCGAGGACGTGCTGCTCGGCAACCTGTTCGCCGCGGCGCGCGTGAAGGGCTTCCGGGGCAAGAGCCTCGACGCGAACGATGCCGTCATGGCCTGCGTCAAGCATTTCGCCGCTTATGGTGCAGCGGAAAGCGGCCTCGACTATAATATCGTCGACCTGTCCGAGCGGACTCTGCGCGAAGTGTATCTGCCGCCGTACAAGGCCGGGTTCGATGCCGGCGCGATGAGCGGCATGGCCTCGTTCAACGAGATCGACGGTATTCCGTCCACCGGCAACCCCTGGCTGATGAAGCAGGTGCTGCGCGACGAGTGGAAGTTCCCGGGCATCATCGTGTCCGATTACACCGGCGACGAAGAGATGATCGCCGCGGGCTTCGCCAAGGACGGCAAGGACGCCACGCGCATCGCCTTCCTGGCGGGCGTCGATATGAGCATGCAGTCGAACTATTACGCACAATACCTCCCCAGTCTGGTGCGTGAAGGCGTGGTGCCGCAGGAGGTGCTCGACCGGTCGGTGCGGCGCGTGCTCGCGGTGAAGCAGATGCTCGGCCTGTTCGACGACCCCTTCCGTCGCATCGACCGCAAGCGCGAAGTGGCGCGGTCGCGGACCAAGGCGGCGATCGCGCTGTCGCGCGAGGCCGCACAGAAATCGATGGTGCTGCTGAAGAACGACGGCGACCTGCTGCCGCTCGACACGGGCCGCAAGATCGCGCTGATCGGCCCCTTCGCCAGCGGCCAGCACGACCTCAACGGGCCGTGGGTCGTCTATGGCGACAACAAGCAGGCGATCGACCTTGCCACCGGCCTGCGCAATGCGGGCGCTGCCAACGTCACGGTGACGCAGGGGTCGAACGTCGAGGAGCCGCTGGCCGGCGGTATCGACGCGGCGGTCGCGGCGGCGCAGGCCGCGGATGTCGTCGTGCTCGCGATCGGTGAGAGCGAGAATATGTCGGGCGAGGCGCAGTCGCGCACGTCGATCACCGTGCCCGCGCCGCAGATGGCGCTCGCCGAAGCGGTTGCGAAGACCGGCAAGCCGATCGTCGTGCTGCTCAAGAACGGCCGCGGCCTCGCGCTGGAAGGCGCGGTGAAGGACGCAGCTGCGATCCTCGTCACCTGGTTCCTCGGCTCGGAAACCGGCAATGCCATCGCCGACGTGCTGTTCGGCAAGGTCGGGCCCTCGGGCCGCCTGCCGCTGAGCTTCCCGTATGAAAGCGGGCAGGAGCCCTATTATTACGCGCACAAGGCCACAGGCCGCCCCGCCCCCGCCGGCCCGCGCCAGCCGTACAAGGCGCAATGGCGCACCGCGCCCAATGCCGCGCTCTATCCGTTCGGCCACGGCCTGACCTATGGCGCGGTCAGCTACGACGCGCCCGTCGTGCCCGCGACGCTGCCCTGGGATGGCAAGATCACTGTGTCCGCCACGGTGACCAACACGGGCAAGCGCGCGTGCGAGGAACTGGTACAGCTGTATATCCACGACCGTGTCGCCAGCATCACGCGGCCGGTGCGCGAGATGAAGGCGTTCCGCAAGGTTGCGCTAAAGCCCGGCCAGAGCGAGACGGTGACGTTCACGCTCACCCGCGCGCAGCTGGAATTCCTGGGCAAGGATCTGGCGCCGACCGTGGAGCCGGGTACGTTCGACATATGGATCGCGCCCTCCGCCCAGGCCGATGGCGTCCACGGGACGTTCGATCTGGTTCGCTGAATGCCCATAGCGTGGTGACAGGGCGCTGATCCCACCGCACCGTTCGCCCTGAGCCTGTCGAAGGGCGGGGCGCCATTTGCAAGGTCTGTCCTTGCGGGCGCCTGTGCTTCGACAGGCTCAGCACGAACGGTTCTCCGTCATGCCGTCCGGCTCTATGCCTACCGACGCGGGCGGATCGGGTTGAACGCCATTACCAGCGCGGACAGCGCGAAGCAGCCCAGCGGGATCAGCGCGATCGTCGTCCGCATCGTCGCCAGCATCTCGGGCGTCTGCGCGACATTGGCGACATAGCCCGCCTGTCCGAACGCCTGGCCTATCACCACCGTCGCCAGGCCGATCGCAACCCGCTGCAACAGCGCGGCGAGGCCGAACAGCGTGCCCTCGACCCGCACGCCGGTGGTGCGCTGACCATGGTCGACCGCATCGGGCAGCATCGCCCAGAAGGCGAAGTGCAGGCCGACCGTCGCCGCCTGCATCGCGATCAGGAACATCTGCGCCGTGCCCGCTCGGGTGACATCGGCCAGTGCGAAGACGATCAGGCCGGCGGCGCACAGGCCGACCGCGACGAACCACAGCCGCCGCACGCCGATGCCGCGCGCCACCGCCATCCACGCCGGCACCGCCACCGCGCTCACCGCCATCATCGACGCCAGCGCCAGCTGCCCGGCGCCCTCGTCGCCGACCGCATATTTGAAATAATAGAGCACCGATTTGTTGAGCACGGTGGTCGCGACGATCATCGCCATCATCGCCCCCGCCAGCGTCACGAACGCCCGGTTGCGCGCCGCCAGCAGCAGCGAGGCGCCGATCGAGGGCACCGGCCCTACCGGCCCGTCGTGCGCCGCGATCGCATCGCGGAACGTCCAGCCGACACCGACCAGCACGAGGCTGGCGATCCCAGCAAACAGCCACGCCGCGCCGAGGAAGGCGCGCGGCCCCTCCCCCACCTGCATCAGCGCGCCGCCCAGCGGCACTGTGCCGATCGCCACGACCACTGCGGCGAGCGTACCCGCCAGCATGCGCAAACCCGCGACGAACGAGCGGTCGCGATCGTCCCCGCTCACCCGCGCCGACATGGCGAGATAGGGGATGTTGACGCAGGCGTAGGCGGTGCGGAACAGCAGATGGCCGACGACGACGAACACCGTCGCCGCCACGCCCGTCACCGGCGGCGGCGCATAAGCGGCGACGAAGGCGAGCCCCAGCGGCACCGCGCCGCCGACCATCGCCAGCCGATAGCGGCCGGGCGCGGCGTGCCGATCGACCAGCGCGCCGACCGCGAAACTGACGATCCCGTCCCACACCGATGCGGCGAAATAGATCGCCGCCGCCGTCTCCACCCCGATGCCAAGCGCGTCGGTGTAATAGAATAGCAGGTAGAGCATGGCGCTCTGCCAATAGAGATTGAAGGCGAAGTCGCCGGCCGCGAAGCCTGCAAGGCGCCATCGGCCGACACGGCCCGGCTCACGCTGTTCCTGCTCCATCCCCGCCCCATCGACTGCGCGGGCGGCGATGTCGAGAGCGCGTTACCCCAGCGTCCGATCAAGCCAGCGCGCGAACAGCTGCGGCCACAGGCCGGCGGGCGCATTGTCGGGGCCGATGCCGTAGCCGTGGCCGCCCTCTTCGAAGAAATGCGCCTCCGCCTTCACCTTCGCGGCCTTCAGCGCGGTGAGGAACAGCTCGCTATTCTGCCACGGCACCGCGCCGTCATCCATCGAATGGGCGAGAAAGGTCGGCGGGGTGGTCGCGGTGACATGCTGGGCGGGCGAACGCCGTGCCACCAGAGCCGCATCCGGGTTCGGCCCCAGCAGCAATTGCGCGGACAGCGGATGGGTGAGCGGCGGCGCGGCGGCGATCACCGGATAGAGCAGCCCGCCGGCATCCGGTCGCGCACTGCCCCGGTCCGCCGCGTCGCGTGGGGCATAGACACGCTCGTCATACCCCGTCAGCAGCGAGGCGGCGAGGTGCCCGCCCGCCGAAAAGCCCAGCACCGCGACCTTGGCCGGATCGACGCCATATCGCGCCGCCCGCGCGCGGATCAGCCGCATCGCACGCTGGGCATCCTGCAACGGCACGTCGGCGCGCGGCGTCCAGCCCTCGCCCGGCAGGCGATAGGTCAGCACAAACACGGTATAGCCCAGTTTGGCGAACACGTTCGCCACGCCGACGCCCTCGTTGCGGATCGATACGAAGCTGTAGGCGCCGCCCGGCATGACCAGCAACGCCCGGCCGTTCGCCTTGGCGGGCTGGAAGACGTGCAGGTCCGGCATCGTCACGCCGGTGACGAAGGTGGGGCCGCGCCGGTCGAGGTCCTTGCGCGCCACGAACGGACCGCCCGGCGGCGCTCCGTCCCACAAGGGCATCCGCTCCGCCGCTTCCCAGGCCGGCGGCAGTTCGCCACCGCCGGGCGGCGTGTGCAACGGCTCGCGCGCCGCGGATGCCGCACCGGCCACCATCACTGTCACGCCCGCGCCCAGCAGCAGCGCGCGCCGATCGATCCGTCCCGTGGCGTCGTCCATGCGGCCCTCCCTCGTCATTCTGGTCCGGACGGATGCCATAGCGGAGTCCCGGTGCATAGGCCGTCGCTGCCGGGCCACAATGCCGGAATGCGACCAGTGGCGATTGCCTTGGTGCGTCGCGGGAGTAAGAGGCGAGGCCGTGACCGCTACCGCCCTCGCCCGCCGGACCCGCGTCCTGTTCGCCGCTTGTGCGCTCGCCGCGATCGGTGTCGGCAACGCCGGGGCGCAATCGACGGGGTTCGATCTGGCGGGCCCGTCGCTGACGGTCAGCGTCACGCACGGCGGCGTCACGCTCCCCTTGTCGCAGGTGCCCAATCTGGCGGTGGGTGACCGCATTCGCGTCGCGGTCGATCTGCCGCGTGCGCAGGGTGCGCGCTACCGGCTGGTGCTCGCCTTCCTGCGCGGCGCGACCAATCCGCCGCCCAAGGACTGGCTGTTCGACGCCGAACCGTGGAAGGCCAAGAAGGCGACGATCGACGCGGCCGTCCCCGCGGGCGCGGAGCAGGCGATCGTGCTGCTGGTCCCCGATACCGGCGGCGCGCTGGACGCCGTGTCGTCGGCGATCCGGGGGCGACCCGGTGCGTTCGTGCGCGCATCGCAGGAACTCAATCAGGCGATGCTCGACCGGGCGCGACTGGAGACGTTCATCGCCAACGTCACCCATCGCGATCCGGCGGAGCTAGCCGACGTTTCTCCGCAGCTCGCGCGCAGCCTTGCGGTGAAGCTCGATACCGACTGTCTGCTGCGCCAGCCCGACGCGCGCGCCGCCTGCCTGACGCAATCGAGCAACGCCGCCGTGCTCGCCGACGCGCAGACCAGCTCGATCGCGCAGACCCTGGCCGGGACGCCTGCCGACATCGCCTTGCAGCTCAGTTCGACGCCCCAGGCGGGCTATGGCTATTACAGCCCGTATATCGGCGTGATCCGCGACGTCGTGCGGCTATTCGGCGCGTTCCAGTCGGCGCAACTCCAGTTCATTCCGGCGCTCGGCGTGCAGCATGACGCGAGCACCGCATTGCTGCTCAACACCGTGCCCTCGTTCCGCAAGCCGCAATCGGTACTGGTCGCGGCACTGCCCGGCGTCGCCGCGCCGATCCTGCCGCCGCTGTCGGCGCGGGTCGAGGGCGCGCTGTGCGCCAGCCGGCCCGGATTGCTGCTGCCGGTCGCGGGGGCGCCTTTGGTGTTCGCGACCCGCTATGCCCGCGACCTGTCGCTGCGCGTGAAGGGCGCGGGGGGACAGACGCGCGAGGTGCCGCTGACGATCGATCCGATCGGCGGCGGCTTCGTCCTCAGGAAGACCGACGGCGCCTTTGGACCCAGCGCGGAGGCGACCGTCCACGGCCTGTGGGGCTTTCAGCCGTTCGAGGGGCCGACGTTCCGACTGGTGGCGACCGCTGGTCGCACGTGGCGCGTCGCGGACGACGCCACGCTGATCGTCGGGCGCGAAACGCCGCTGCGGCTGGTCGGCGGCGCCGCGCCCTGCGTCACGCGCGTGGTGCTGGAACAGGCGGACGGTGCCGCCCGCCCGGTCGCCTGGACGGCAGCGGATGCGGACAGCCTGTCGCTGAAAGTGCCGCTGGCCGATGCGACGCCGGGGCCGGTGACGCTGGCGCTGTACGGCTATGGATCGGACCAGCCGCAACGGCTGGCCTTGCGCACCTTCGCCGAATCGAGCCGGATCGCCGGGTTCGACCTGCACGCCGGCGACCGGCAGGGTGTGCTGACCGGCACGCGGCTGGATCAGGTCGCCAGCCTGGACATGGCGGGCGTGCTCTTCCGCCCTGGCGCGCTCGAACGGTCCGGCACGGGCGACCGGCTGCCGATGGTGACGGACATGGCCGATGTCGGCGCCTTCCAGCCCAAACAGGCACGCGAGGCGAAGGTGACGCTGCGCGACGGCCGCCAGATCGCGTTGAAGGTGACGATCGGCGCCCCCCGCCCGCAGGCGACGCTGGTTGCGAAATCCGTGGAACGGGTCGGCCCCGCCCCCGCTTTGCCGATCGCGCTGACGGGGGACGATCTGGTGCCGCAGGATGCGCGGCTGACCTTCTCGCTGCGCGTTGGAGGCGATGCCCGCCTCTCGCCCGGCGATGCGGTGGAGGTGACGGCAAGCGACGCCTCGCGATCGGTGACGCTGCCGCTGCAGCTCCAGGATGCGGAGGTGGGGATCGCTTCGCTCGTCCCCACCGCCGCGCTCGGCGCATCGGCGCACGGGGCGCTGCGCTTCCGACTGGTGCAAGGCGGCGTCGCGGGTCCGTGGCAGCCGCTCGCGACGCTGGTGCGCCTGCCGACGCTGACCGCCTGGCACTGCCCGAAGAGCGGGTCCTGCACGCTGACCGGCGACGCCCTGTTCCTGATCCGCAGCATCGCCAGCGGCGGACAGAGCGTGCCGGTGCCGGACGGATTTACCGGCGCCTCGATTCCCGTGCCGGCCCCGGCGGACGGGACGCTGAGGCTGACGTTGCGCGATACGCCGCAGCCGGTGGTGACGGTGCGTCTGGCGCCATAGCCGTACAGGACGGCACCAAGCGCGGGACAGGCGGCGTGCGATCGGCGGACGATCCCAGCCTTCACCGGGATGACCGCCTAAGCGTCCCCGCTGCCCGCTAACGCCAGCCGGGCCGGTTGGCGGCGATCGCCGCGCCGATCCGATCGGCGATGATGCGCTGATCGGCGAGCGAGGGGTGCGCGTTGCATCCCCCGAAGTCGAGGCCCGTCACCGGCACGAAGACGATGCGGCGATCCCCCGCCGCGCGCATCGCGCCGACCACCTTGCCTTCCTCCGCCGCGATCTCGCCATCGGCGAGGTCGGTCGCCCATAGAACGATCAGCGCATTCGGATCGCGCGCCCGCAGCGTCCGCAGGAAGCGCAGATAGGTCGCCTCATAATCGGCGTGCAGCGCCGCGCGCGTCGCCCATCGCTCACCGGCATGCAGCGGCGTGCTGAAGTCGTTGGTGCCGAGCGCCGCGACGATCACCTGCGGGTGCCACTCCGGCTCCGACGCCTGCGTCGCGCGATCGAACAGGACGTAGGGATAGGCCTCGGGCAGTTTCGGTGCCGCGAATCCATTATAGTTGCGCACGACGCCGCGGCCGGAAATCGCGTTCACCTGATAGTCCGCCCCATAACGCCGGGCCAGCATCGCACCGAAGCCGCGGGACGTATCGGTCGTCGCCCATACCTCCGCCTCCGAGCAGGTGCGTGTGGGCGATGTGACACCATAGCCAACGGTGTGCGAGTCGCCGACGAACTCGATCTGTCGCGCACGGCGGGGCAGCGGCGCCGCCACGGCGCCGGGCTCGGCGTAGAAAGGGCCGAGGCCGGTCGGCGCCGCCTGGCTTTCGGACGCGACCTCGACCCGTACGACATGGCGCGCATCCGACAGCCCGCCGATCCGGTAGAGCCCCGGCGCGGGCTTGACGAGCGTGTCCACCGCCTGCCCGTCGACGAGGACATGGAGCGCCACCTCCCCCGCGCCGACCCGGACCAGCACGCCATCGCCGCGCACTGCCGTTTCCATATAGCCGCCCGGCCACTGACGGACGATGCCCCCTCCGTCCCGCGCCGCGCGCCCATGGACCGCCATCGGCAGCGCGGTAAGGCGCGGCGGCGTGGTCGACACGCGCGTGACGCGTTGTGCCAGGCCCGCGGCGGGCGCGGCCGCGATCAGGACCACGCTGGTCAGCCATCCCGTCATCGCCCGTCGCATCGCCATCATCTCTCCGCCGTATGGCCCCTCATGGCAGAGCAAGCCCGGCGACGCCAAGGGCGCCTGCGCGGCGCTACCCTGTCGCCCATCAGCCACACATTGTCAGCAATCGCAATCGATTGAAAATGAGCATTGCAATCGATTGCCGTCATGCTATTGGCAGTCTTGCAGACTTCGCAAGAGAGTCGGTGTCAGGGAGGATCGCATGAAGGCTCGCCATTATCTGTTGACCACTGCCGCGCTGCTGATCGCCGGCACCGCCCATGCTCAGGTCGCGCCCGCGCCTGCGGATACGGCAGCGAACGATACCGCGCAGACCGATGCCGCGCCGGCGCCCGATCAGGGTCAGGACATCGTCGTCACCGGCGTCGCCCAAGGGCGCAATCGCCTCGACACGTCGATCTCGGTCAGCTCGCTCGACGCCGATCTCACCTCGAAGATCCCGCCGCGCAACACCGCCGAAATCCTGCGCAACCTGCCCGGCGTTCGCGTCGAGGCATCGGGCGGCGAAGGCAATGCCAATATCTCGGTCCGCGGCCTGCCCGTCGCATCGGGTGGTTCGAAGTTCCTGCAATTGCAGGAAGACGGCCTGCCGGTGCTGGAATTCGGCGACATCATCTTCGGCAATGCCGACATTTTCATCCGCAACGATCTGTCGCTCGCCCGCATCGAATCGGTTCGCGGCGGCTCGGCCTCGACCTTCGCCAGCAATTCGCCCGGCGGCATCATCAACTTCATCTCGAAGACGGGAGAGAAGGACGGCGGCTCGTTCCAGCTGTCGAGCGGCCTCGACTATCGCGAATATCGCGCCGACTTCGCCTATGGCGGCCATATCGACGCCAACACCCGCTATGAAATGAGCGGCTTCTACCGGATCGGCGACGGTCCGCGCCACGTCGGCTATGACGCGATGCGCGGCGGCCAGATCAAGGCGAACATCACCCGCGAATTCGACGGCGGCTATATCCGCCTCTACGGCAAGTATCTCGACGACCGCAGCATCGCCTTCCTCCCCAATCCGGTGCGCGTGACGGGCAGCAACGGCGACCCGAACTACCAGAACGTCCCCGGCTTCTCGATCAACGAGGATACGCTGCACAGCCGCTACATCCAGTCGGTGCTGACGCTGGACGGCAACAACAATCCCGTCCGCCGCCAGATCGGCGACGGCATGCATCCGGACGTGAAGTCGGTCGGGTTCGAAGGGCAGTTCCGCATCGCCGACGGCTGGAACATCACCGAACGCTTCCGCTATTCGGCGATCTCGGGTGACTTCGTCTCGCCCTTCCCCGCTGCGGTGGGTGACGCGCAGACGACCGCCAACGGCTTCGCCGGTGCCAATGCGCAGCTCTTCTACGCCAGCGGGCCGCTCGCCGGGCAGCGGATCACCAACCCGTCGGCGCTCGGCGGCAACGGCCTGCTCGCCAGCGTCGTGCTGTTCGACGTGAAGCTCAACAGCCTCGACAACATCACCAACGACCTGCGCATCAACGGCAAGGTCGACCTGGGCGGCGGCGCGCTGTCGATTGCGGCCGGCATGTACAATTCGCGGCAGGACGTGAAGACCGACTGGCTGTGGACGTCCTTCTTCCAGACGGTGCAGGGCGATGGCCGATCCGTGCTGGTCGACATCCGCAACGCGGCGGGCGTATCGCAGACGGCGGGCGGCACGCTCTATTCGGCGGCCTTCTTCGGCAATTGCTGCCGCCGCAGCTATGATGTGCGCTACACCACCAACGCACCGTTCGCGCAGCTGGGCTTTGAGGTCGGGCGGCTCAACGTCGATGCCAGCGTCCGCTACGACTTCGGCTCGGCCAAGGGCGGCATCCGCGGCGATCTGCCGGGCGCGGTCACGACGCGGGCGCAGGACATGGACGGCAACGGCGTGATCTCGCCCGCCGAACAGACGGTGGCGTTCCTGCCCGCCAACCGCGCGCCGGTGAACTATGATTACAACTATCTGTCCTATTCGGCCGGCGCGAATTATCGCCTCAGCGACACGCTGGCGGTCTTCGCCCGCTACAGCCGGGGCGGCCGCGTCAACGCCGATCGCCTGCTGTTCGGCCCGCTGGTCAACACCACCACCGGCGCGCTCGTGAACGGGGCCAAGCCCTACGACTTCGTCAAGCAGGCCGAAGGCGGCGTGAAGTTCAACTCCGGCCCGATCGGCCTGTATGCGACCGTGTTCAACGCGCGGACGCAGGAGACGAATTATCTGCTCTCGCAGCAGCAATTCACCAGCCGCGATTACGAAGCGACCGGCGTCGAGCTGGAAGGCCGCTTCCGCCGCGGGCCCTTCTCGCTGACCGCCGCGGGCACCTACACCGACTCGAAGATCACGCGCGATGCGACCGACGCGACGCTGAACGGCAAGCGCCCGCAGCGGCAGGCGTCTTTCGTCTATCAGGCGACGCCGCAGGTGGATTTCGGCCGGATCAGCGTCGGCGCCAACGTCATCGGCACCACGTCCAGCTACACGCAGCCGGTCAACCAGCTGAAGATGCCGGCCTATACGCAGGTCAACGGCTTCATCGTGATCCGCCCGGCGGACAATGTCAGCATCAACGTCAACGCCAACAACATCTTCAACGTAAAGGGCATCACCGAAGCGGAAGACGCCGCGATCCCGGCCAATGGCCTGGTCCGCGCGCGATCGATCAACGGCCGCACGATCGGCGCCGCGATCCGCTTCGACTTCTGACGCGCGCGAAGGCGGCAGGCGGAGACCGGCATCCCGGTCTCCGCCTGTGCCGTTACGTCCAATCCGCTATCGCTCCGTCCGAACGCACAGCATCGTCAGCCCGCCGCCCACCGCCAGGACGGCCAGCGCCAGCATCACGCCGACGAAATCGTGCGGCGTCGCAAAGACCCACGCGAGCGGCGGCCCCAGCAAGGAGGGCAAGGTGTTGGCGAGGTTGAGCAGGCCCAGGTCGCGCCCGCGATGGCGCGGATTGGGCAGCAATTGCATCGCGACGCCCGCGTTGAGCGCGACGAACACCGACGACCCCAGCGTATAGACGACGAATGCCGCCGCCCCGGCCGGCCATCCCCGCGCCAGCGCCATGCCGGCGAGCCCCGCCGCCGCGATCAGCGCGGCCAGCAGGATTGCGGGCTTGCGCCGCCGTGTCAGGTCGGACAGCCGGCCCAGGATCAGCGCCGCGGGCAACGGGACGATGAACGCGATCGTCAGCAGGTGTCCGATCCGGCCGGGCAATCCGGCTCGCTCCGCCGCGGGCACGATGCTTTCGAAATAATAGAGCAGATAGGTCTGCGTCACGACCCCGGCGATCTGGACGAACAGGCGCGCCACGCCCGCGACGATCAGGTCGCGAGGCGACGCGCGCAGGTCGCCACGCGGATCGCGATCCGCCACCGCGATGCGGGCGCGGGCCAGCAGGAGCGGCGCGATACAGGCGGCGACCGCCGCCGGCAGGATCGCGAACCGTGCCGCCTCCGTCAGCGTCGCCTGCCCGACCAGCACGGTCGAAACGATCGACGCGAGCGGTCCGCCTAATGCGAACAGGCCGCCCGCGACGCCTTTCTGCGCGTCCGGCACCTCTTCCGCCATGATCGCCATCATCGGCGCGAGCAGCGCATTCACCGCGATTTGAAACGCGACCAGCGCCGCGACCAGTGCGACCGGCGTCGCCGCGACGATCAGCCCGCCATAGCTCGCCGCGGTCGCGGCCACGCCGCCCGCCATCCACGCCCGTCGCCCGCCGCCGCGCGCCACCGATCGGTCGCTGAGCCAGCCGAACAATACGTTCGATAGGCTGGCGGCGATGGCACCGGCGAACACCGTGGCGGTAAAGACGCCGATCCGCGCCTCACCGCTCAGCCCCTCGACCTTGAGCGGCAGCAGCAGCGTCAGCAGCGGCAGATAGGCGATGACGCCACCGGCATTGGCCAGCGCCACCGCCCCGAGGAAGCCGGGCGAGCGCAAGGGGAATCGGGACGCCATCGCCCTCCCCTGCGCTCCTTTGCGCCGCCCGGCAATCCACGTCAGCGGCCGTGCCCTATGGCTTCATCGTCTGCGCTTCGAGCGTCGCGGTCGATACCATCGTACGATCCGCCGCATCCTGCGCCAGCGCGACCCGATAGCGCCCGCCCGCGATCCGCCAGCCGGGCAGTCCGGTGTCGTAATCGGCGACGATGCGCGGCTCGGCGGTCAGCGTCACGCGCCGCGTCTCGCCCGGCTTTAGGGCGAGGCGGGTGAAGGCGCTGAGGCGCATCGGCGTCGCGCCGTCGTCGCGCGCGACGTACATCTGCGGCACGTCCACGCCCTCGCGCCGTCCGACATTGGCCACGGTGAACGTCACGCTCAGCGTCTTGCCGCCGGTCACCACCGGGTTGCTATAGGCGAAGCGCGTGTAGGTGAGGCCATGGCCGAACGGAAACAGGGGTTTCAGCCCCTTCTTCTCGTACCAGCGATATCCGACATCGGCGCCCTCGACATACTCGACCGGGAAGCTTTGCAGCTGATAATTGGAGGCCGCCGCCGGATTCGCCGCTGCCGCCGCCTGCAGGTCGGTCATTCTGTCGAGGCCCACCGGCCGCGGGCGCGGCGGCTGCGACGCGTCGGCGGGGAAGGTGATCGGCAGGCGTCCGGACGGCGCGACCTTGCCGGTCAGGATCGCGGCCAGCGCCTCGCCGCCACGCTGCCCCGGATACCAGGCCTGCACCACGGCCGGCACCTTGGCGATCCAGGGCATCAGCACCGGGCCGCCCGTTTCCATCACCGCGATCGTCTTCGGCTGAGCCTCCGCGATCGCAGCGATCAGCGCGTCCTGCTGGTTGGGCAGATGCAGGTCGGGCACGTCGTCCGCCTCGGTCGTCCATTGCGTCGCAAAGACGATCGCGAGGTCCGCCGAGCGCGCGGCGTCCAACGTCGCGTTGAAGTTGCGCCCGTCGACCCAATCGACCTTCACCCCGGGCAGCGCCTTGCGCAATGCGTCGAGCGGCGAGGAGGCGTGATAGGTGATCCGAGCGAACGACGCCGATCCCCCGGTCGACAGCGGAATCTCCACCGGCGCCCCGCCGACCGAGCGCACCTGGCTGGACCCGCCGCCCGACAGCACGCCGACATCGGCATTGCCCCCGATCACGACGATCCGCTTGGCGGTGCGTGCGATCGGCAACAGGTCGCCCTGATTCTTCAGCAGCACGATGCCCGCCTCGGCGGTACGCTGCGCGACCAGCGCATGCGCGGCGTAATCGGGGGTTACGGTGCGTGCGGGCACCGCCCGGTCGAACGCGCCCGTCTCGATCAGGCCGGTCAGATAGCGCGCGACCATGTCGTTTAGCCGCGCCTCGGACACGCTGCCCTTTGCCACCGCCTCAGCCAGCGGCGCGCCGAAATAGATCGCCTTGTCGAGTTCCTGGCCCGATTCCTGGTCGAGCCCGGCATTGGCCGCCTTCACGGTCGAATGCACCGCGCCCCAATCGCTCATCACCCAGCCGGGATAGTTCCAGTCGCGCTTCAGCACATCGGTCAGCAGATGCTTGTTCTCGCACGCCCAGTCGCCGTTGACCTTGTTGTACGCGCACATGACCGATCCGGGATGCCCCTTCTCGATCGCGATCTGGAAGGCGAGCAGATCGCTCATGCGCAGCGCCGCCTCGCCGATCCGCGCATCGACCACCATGCGGCCGGTTTCCTGCGAGTTGAGCGCGAAATGCTTGATCGTCGAGACGATGTTGTTCGACTGGACCCCGGCGATATGCGCGCCGCCCAGCGTGCCCGCCAGCAGCGGGTCCTCGCCCAGATATTCGAAGTTGCGACCGTTCCACGGATCGCGCGTCAAATTGACGCCACCCGCCAGCAGCACATTGAAGCGCTTGTCGCGCGCCTCCGACCCGATCATCGCGCCGCCCGCCTGTGCGATCGCGGGATCGAAGCTCGCCGCGGTGGCGAGGCTGGAGGGCAGCGCGGTGGCGACGTCGCCCTTGCGCTGTTCCACCTGATTGGCGACGCCGAGCGACGCGTCGCTTTCGCGCACCAGCGGCACGCCGAGGCGCGGGATGCCGTCGATATGGCCGGCGGAGGGGATGAGTTCGTTCGGCGTCTTGCCCGCCGCCATCGGTGGGAACAGGCCGTGGACCAGTGCGATCTTTTCCGCCTGCGTCATCCGCGCGACGATCCGGTCGGCACGGGCACGGGGCGACGACGGCCCGCGCGTTTCGCCGTTCGCCGGGGTTTGCGCTCTCGCCGAAGCCGCCTGTGCCGTTTGCGCGTGCGCCTGTGCGGTCATCCCCGCTGCGACCAGCGCGATCGTCGCCAGCCCGCCGGCCATCCTTGCCTTCGTCACCGTCATCCTCCCGAATATCCGATTTTGGCCGCTTGTGTTGCATTTCTGCCAGCCTGTCCAGAGAACGTTCACAATTGCGGATCGCGCACCCCGGACACGTCTTGACACATTCGAGCCGTTGCACGAGTGAACGTTCCCAAGAAGCGCGGCGACAACCGCGCCCTTTTGTTATTGGGGAGGATTTCCATGCGCAGCGTCCATGCTCGCCTGCTTTCGCACTTCGCTATCGGCGTCTCGACCGCCGCCCTGATGCTGCCGGCTGCCGCCGCAGCGCAGGATGCCGCCGCCACCGTCGGCCAGACCGGCCCGGCGCAGACCGATCCGCAGCCCGCCACCGCCGATGGCACCGCGGGCCAGGCGGACGGCGACATCGTCGTCACCGGCATCCGCGCGTCTCTGCGCGATTCGGTCAACATCAAGCGCAACGCCCAGGGCATCGTCGACGCGATCAGCGCCGAAGACATGGGCAAGTTCCCCGACACGAACCTCGCCGAATCGCTGCAGCGCATCACCGGCGTGTCGATCGACCGCTCGAACGGCGAAGGCCAGTTCGTCACTGTCCGTGGCTTCGGCGCCGACTATAACCTCGTGACGCTCAACGGCCGCCAGATGCCGACGTCGTTCATCGGCGACGGCAACAGCGCGCCGGGTTCGCGCGCATTCGACTTCGCCACGCTCGCGTCCGAAGGGGTGGCCGCGCTGGAGGTCTACAAGTCCGGTCGCGCCAGCATTCCGACCGGCGGCATCGGCGCGACGGTCAACGTCCGCACCCCCCGCCCGCTCGACAAGCCCGGCCTGCGCGGATCGATCGCGGCACGCGGCGTCGTCGACACCTCGCAGAACGGCCGCAAGGACGTCACGCCCGAAATCTCGGGCATCATTTCCGATACGTTCGCCGACGACCGGATCGGGATCCTGATCAACGGCACCTATCAGCGCCGTAACTTCAGTTCGAACAGCGCCAACATCGGCTGGCGCGACGGCTATCTGGGTAACGAGAATAACTGGGGATCGCTGGCGATGCCGGGCGACCCGCGCTACGCCAACATCACCAACCGGCCCAAGGCCACCGACGTGTATCAGGTGCCGCAGAACGGCGGCTACGACGTCGTCAACGGCCGGCGCGAGCGCATCAACGGCCAGGCGGTGCTGCAATTCCGCCCGACCGACGATCTGACTGCGACGATCGATTACACCTACGCGCGCAACACGATCGACATTCGCGACAATAGCGTCGGCATCTGGTACAACCACAACGACACACTGAGCGCCTGGACCAACGGCCCGGTCGCCGGCCCGATCTTCTACACCGAGCGCTTCGGCGCGGGCGAAACCAAGGATCTGGCCTATTCGGCGTCGCAGACCTCGGTGCGCAACGAAAACAAGTCGCTTGGCGGCAACCTGACGTGGAACGCCCCGGGCGGCGTGACGATGACGCTTGACGCGCATCACTCGACCGCGGAATCGAAGCCCAACAGCCCGTACGGCAACAGCAACTCGGTCGGCACCGCCGTCTTCGGCGTCCAGAACCAGACGCTGAACTTCGATCACGAACTGCCCGTGATCTCGTACAACATGTATTCGGGCATCGATCCGCTGAATGCGGCCAATATCGTTCCCACCGGCAACGCGTTCCGCAATTCCTATTTCCGCGACGAGATCAACCAGGTCATGGTGCGGGGCCATTACGATCACGGCCACGGCTTCATGGACAGCCTGGACTGGGGCACCGAATATACCGACAACTCGGTACGCTCGGCGTATAGCGTCCTGCAGAACGATACCTGGGGCGGCACCGGCGGCGACAGCCCGGCGCAGCGCGCCGCGGCGGCGGCATTGCTGCCCGACAATCTGTTCAAGCTGACCAGCATCCCCGATAAGTTCTCCGGGATCAGCGGCGCGAACGATCCGAACATCATCAAGTCGTTCTACAGCTTCGACCTGCCGAGCGTCGTCAAGCTGCTCGACCAGGCGTACAAGATCTGCGGTGGCAACGGCCAGTGTCTGATCCCGTACAACACCGACTCGCGCGTCCATGAAAAGACGATGTCGGCCTATGCCCAGTTCAACGGCAAGTTCGACCTGTTCTCGCGCACCGCGCACCTGATCGCCGGGCTGCGGTACGAACATACCGACGTTTCCGCGTCCGCGCTCGTGCCGACGCCGGTCGGCGCACGGCAGAATTCGCAGAACGAATTCAACGTGCTGTTCCAGGGTAGCGGCTTCACGACGTTCAAGGGCAATTACGAGAACTGGCTGCCCTCGGTCGACTTCGACTTCCAGCCGCTGGAGAACGTCAAGCTGCGTGCATCGTATAGCCATACGATCGCGCGTGCGGATTACGGTAGCCTGCAGGGCGGTCGCCGGATCGACCAGCTGTTCCGCGTCGGTGGCGGCACCGGTGCGGTCGGCAACCCCAACCTCGTGCCCTACAAGTCGAAGAACATCGATCTGTCGGCGGAATGGTATTACACCCGCGACAGCTACATCTCGGTCGGCTACTTCCACAAGGACGTGTCGAACTACATCAGCACGACCCAGGTCAACACGACGATCCCGGGCATCACCACGCCGTATAACGGCCCCCGTTATCAGGCGGCGGTCGCAGCTCTTACCGCGCGTGGCCAGGATCTGACCTTCGCCAACATCCGCGATTACATCGGCACAAACTATCCGGGCTCGGTAGTCAACGGCACGATCATCGCGCAGGCGAACGATCCGCTGGTGAATTTCATCGTCTCGACGCCGTTCAACAGCAGCCAGACCGCCGCGATCGATGGCTTCGAATTCGCGATCCAGCACAATTTCTGGAACACCGGCTTCGGCACGATCCTCAACTACACGATCGTCAACAGCAACCAGAAGTACGACAACACCAAGCCCTCGAGCGTTGCGCAATTTGCGGTGCTGGGTCTGTCGGACAGCGCCAATGCCGTGCTGTTCTTCGACAAATACGGCATCAACGCGCGTGCGGCCTACAATTGGCGCAAGGGGTTCTTGGCCGCAGCGGGCACCAACCCGGTCTACGTCAACACCTATGGCCAGCTCGACGGCACGATCAGCTATGCGATCACGCCGCGCGTCACGATCTTTGCCGAAGGGATCAACATCCTCGGCGAGAATCGCGGCGGCCACCTTCGCTCGGACCGCAACATCAATTTCGTGACCAAGCAGGATGCGCGCTACTCGGCGGGCGCCCGCTTCACCTTCTAAGTCCCCCACGGGCCTGCCAGCCTTCTCCCTCCAGAGAAGGCTGGCTTTTTTCGTGCAGGGACGGCACCCCTGCGCACGAGCACATTTTGACCGAGAGTGGTGCGTTCGATGACCAGCCAGCACGCGATCCTGACCGCGGAGGCGCACCGCGATCTCGCCATCCGTACCGAGCGGGCTGCGGCCCTCGGCGACGCACAGATGTGCTGCATCACCGTCCCCACCGAATTTCGCGCGGTGCAGGGCACCTATCCCATCCTGTTCCGGCTCAGCGACACGCGCGATCGCTTCACCGCGCTTGCCATGTTCGGCTTCGAAAACGGCGAGAACCTGTTCCTCGACGGCGATCGCTGGGACGCGCGCTATCGCCCCGCTGGCGATGGAGATCCAGCCCTTCCTGATCGGCGGCAGTGCCACGCATGAGGGACCGGGGCAGGTCCACATCGACCTCTCCTCCCCCGGATCAGCGTTACGGGAGAGGGCACGCGGCTGTTCGACGAGCTGGCCAGCCCACCCCCTATCTGGATCGCATCGCCGGCCAGCTCGGTACGCTCGACGAGGGCTATCGCGCCGCCCCCGCCTTCTTCGCCGCGCTCCAGCGCTACGACCTGCTCGAACCCTTCACGCTCGACGTGACGCTGGACGACGGTGCCCGCAACCGACTGGTCGGCTTCCACATCATCGATGAGGATCGGCTCGCGGCTCTCGACGGGGCGGCACTCGCCGACCTGCACGCCGGCGGCCATCTGGAGCCCATGTATATGGCGATCGCCTCGCTGGCGCATCTCGGCGATCTGGTGGAGCGCCGCAACCGCCGCCTCTCCCATGGCTGAGGCGGATCCGGGGCCGCTGGCCGGCCTTGCCGCCGTGCCCGAAGTCACGGTTGCCGACGCCGCCGATCTCGACGCGCGGCTGCGCACGGCCAACACGCCCTTCGTCGTCCGCGGGCTGGCGCGCGACTGGCCGCTGGTCCGCGCTGGCCTGCAATCGGCGGACACCGCGCGCGACTATCTGCTTCGCCATCATCGCGACCGCCCCTTCACCGTCGCGGTCGGCCAGCCGGGCAGCGGCGGGCGCCTGTTCTATGACGCCGCGATGGCGATGAACTTCCGCACGTTCGATGCGAAACTGCCCGAGATTTTCGCGCGCATCGCCTCCTTCGCCGGACAGGCGGAGGCGCCCGCCGTCTATCTCGCCTCGATCGACATACACCAGTATTTCGACGGGCTGCATGCCGCCAACCATATCGATCTGGGGACGCGTGAGCCGCTCGCCAGCATCTGGATGGGCACGCGCACGCGCATCGCCGCGCACAATGACGTGCCGGACAATCTCGCGGTCGTCGCAGTCGGGCACCGGCGCTTCACGCTGTTTCCGCGCGACCAGTTCCGCAACCTCCATCTTGGCCCCGTCGACAACACCCCCGCCGGCCGCGCGGTGAGCATGGTCGATTTCCACAACCCCGATCTCGCCCGCCATCCGCGCTTCGCCGAGGCGATGGCGCATGGCCAAGGTCGTCGAACTGGCGCCCGGCGACGCGCTCTACATTCCGGCTTTATGGTGGCACCATGTCGAGGGGCTTGGACGATTTCAACGTGCTGGTGAACTATTGGTGGCGCCAGACGCCGCGCTGGATGGGCCAGCCGCAGGAGGCGCTCAACCACGCGCTGATGGCGATCCGCGACCTTCCCGCCGACCAGAAGGCCCATTGGCGCGACATGTTCGACTATTACGTCTTCGACAATGACGACGCCGTCACGGCGCATATCCCCGAAGGGGGCCGCGGCGTGCTCGACCCGATGACACCCGAGCTCGCCGCGCGGCTGCGCGCCTATCTGTTGCGGGCGCTCAGCCGATGAACGCCGTCACCCCGCGCCGTATCGTGATCGCCGGCGGCGGCACCGCCGGCTGGATGGCGGCCGCCGCCCTCACCCGCACGCTCGGCCGCACCGCGACCGTCACGCTCGTCGAATCCGATGCGATCGGCACCGTCGGCGTGGGGGAATCGACGATCCCGCCGCTCATCACCTTCAACCGGCTGCTCGGCATCAACGAGGCCGAGTTCATGGCGGCGACGCAGGCGACCTTCAAACTCGGCATCCAGTTCGACGGCTGGAAAGGCCCCGACGACAGCTACTTCCACGCCTTTGGCCTGACGGGGAAGGACCATTGGGCCGCCGGCTTCCAGCATTTCTGGCTCGACGGCCAGGCACGCGGCATCGCCGAACCGTATGACGATTATTGCCTGGAACTGATGGCGGCGCGCGAGGGCAAGTTCGCGCATCTGCCCGACGACCGGATGAGCTACGCCTACCAGCTCGATTCGACACTGTACGGCCGCTTCCTCCGCCGCATGGCGGAAGGCGACGGCGCGACGCGGATCGAGGGCAAGATCGCCCGTGTCGAACTGGACGGCGAAAGCGGCGACATCGCCGCGCTGGTGCTGGACGGCGGCACACGGGTGGAGGGCGACCTGTTCCTCGACTGCACCGGCCTTTCGCGCGCTGCTGATCGAACAGGCGCTGCACGTCGGCTATGACGACTGGACGCACTGGCTGCCGTGCGACGCGGCGATCGCCGTGCAAACCGAAAGCGTGCGCGCGCCCGTCCCCTTCACCCGCGCGATGGCGCATGACGCCGGCTGGCAGTGGCGCATCCCGCTGCAGCATCGCGTCGGCAACGGCATCGTCTATTGCAGCCGCTATCTGTCGCAGGACGCCGCGCTCGACCGCCTGCTCGGCAATGTCGAGGGTGCGGTACTGACCGAACCCAATCGCCTGCGCTTCGTCACCGGTGCGCGGCGCAAGCAATGGCACCGCAACTGCGTCGCGATCGGTCTGGCGGGCGGGTTTATGGAGCCGCTGGAATCGACCAGCATCCACTTGATCCAGCGCGCGATCCTGCGGCTCATTCGCCTGCTGCCACCGGCCGGTGCGATCTCGGCGCACGACATCGCCGAATTCAACGACCAGCAGCTGACCGACATGGATCAGATCCGCGACTTCCTGATCCTGCATTACAAGGTCACCGAACGCCGCGATTCCCCGTTCTGGCGTCAGTGCGCCGCGATGGACATCCCCGACAGCCTCGCCCAGAAGATCGGCCTGTTCCGCGAGACCGGCCGCGTCTTCCGCCGCAACGACGAACTGTTCGCGGAAAACAGCTGGATCCAGGTGATGCTGGGCCAGGGCATCGTGCCGCAGACCCATCACCCGATCGCCGCCAAGCTGCCCGACGACGAACTCGCCCGCTTCCTCGGCGGCCTGCGCCAAGGCGTCGCGACGACGGTGCGCGGCCTGCCCGCCCATGCCGATTATGTCGCGCGCTATTGCGGCGCGGCGCCCGCCTGATGGTCCGCCGTCGTCAGGCGGTGACGATCCGCCACGTCGCCGCCGATGCGGGGCGTGTCACTCCAGACCGTCAGCCGCGTCATCAACAAGGAGCCGAACGTCCGGCCGGAGATGATGGAGCGCGTACAGGCGTCGATCGCCAAGCTCGGCTACGTCCCCTCGATCGCGGCGCAGCGCATGGCGGGGTCGCGATCCTATCTGATCGTCGCGCTCAACGATCGCGAGCGCACCATCGCCGGCTGGCGCAATCGCGAAGGCACCGACTGGGTCGACCAGATGCTGCTCGGCGGCATGCTGACCTGTGCCGAACACGGCTATCGCCTAATGGTCGAGCTGATCGACACGCACAGCGACCATATCGCGCGCGAATTGCTCGGCGCCATCGCCGCGCTGCAACCCGATGGCGTGATCCTGACCCCGCCGCATTCGGAAAACCCGCTGATCACGCAGCTGCTCGAGGCGCAGGGCATCAGCTTCGCGCGCATCGGCTCGCGCCAGCCCGGCAGCGGCTTTGCGGTCGCGATGGACGAAGATGGCGCCGCCCGCCTCGCGACCGACCATCTGATCGGCCTCGGCCACGAACGGATCGGCTTCATCGCCGGCCCCGATGATTATGCGTTGAGCGGCTGGCGCGTCGACGGCTGGCGCCAGGCGATGGCCGATGCGCAGCTTTCGACCCATAACCTGCTAGCGCAGGGCGATTTCGGCTTCGCATCGGGCCGCGCCGCCGCCACCTTTTTGCTGGACGGTGCGACCCCGCCGACCGCGATCGTCGCGAGCAGCGACCAGATGGCGCTCGCCACGCTGGAACTGGCGCGCGAGCGCGGTCTCGACGTTCCCGCCGACCTGTCGATCGTCAGCTTCGACGACACGCCGATCGTCCGCTTCGTCCACCCGCCGCTCACCGCGATCGTCCAGCCGATCGCCGAGGTCACCGCCAACGCCGTCGAGCGCGTCATCGCCGACAAGGCGGGTCGCGACCCGTCGACCGAACCGCTTATCGTCCCCGCGACGCTCGCGATCCGCGCCTCCACCGGCGCACCGCGTTAGCGGGCATCACCGCGGCGCCATCGCTCCGTCGCGACGCGGCGCGACAGCCTCCGGACGATCGATCAGATCGCGGATCGCGGCGGGATCGCCCTGATCGACGATGCCGAAGACCGGTGTGCGCGCCGCGCTGCGATCGGTCAGCGACAGTTCGTCGGCGGGCCGGACGGCATAGCGATTGACCGCGTCGATCACCTCCTCCAGCGGCTCGCCGTGGAAGACGAGCTGGCCGCGCGTCCAGGCGTCGGCATCGGCCACGCCGACCGGTTCGGCCTGGCTGATGAAGCCCATGCGTGCGCCGCCCTGTTCCATCGTCCCGAACGCCACACGTTCCCCCTTGCGCGCCAGTTTGGCGACCGGCGTGCCCTCGTCACGCGCATCGACCGCGACTGTCACGCGGACCGTGCCGTCGGTCACCGCGACATCGGCCGCCCGACGACCGATCGTCACGTCGAAGGCGGTGCCGACCGCGGTCACCGCGCCGAACGGCGTCTGCACGACGAACGGCCGGCTGGTATCGCGCGCCACCTGGAACAGCGCCTCGCCCCCCTCCAGCGCCAGTCTGCGCCGGTCGGCCGTAAAGCTGACCGTCAGCGCGCTCCGGGCGCCCAGGATCACGGTGGAGCCATCGTCCAGACGGATGACCTTGCGCTCCGCCCGCCCGGCGACATAGCGGGTCGACGGCGCATGCGTGTCGCCATCCGCCAGCCACGGCTGCGTGCTGGCGTCGACCGTCAGCACCAGCGCCGCAGCCGTCGCCCATCCGATCCACACCGGCCGGCGCGGCACGTCGCGCACCGGCGCGGGGCGTGGCTGTTCGCCCAGCCAGTCCCAGAAGGCGGCGGCCTCGGCGCGATCGTCGGGGTGGAGATCGTCGGCCCGCTCGCCGAGCAGCGCATCGAACACCGCATCGCGGCGCCGGCCCAGATCGTGACGATCGCTCACGGCGTCACCTCGCGCAGATGGCCCAGCCGGGCGTAGAGGTGGCTGACCGCATGCGTCAGATGCTTCTGCACCATGCGCGGGCTGATCCCCAGCGCGCGGGCGATATCGCCCGTCCCCATCTCATCGAACCGGCGCATCACGAAGATCGTGCGCGCGCGCGGACTGAGTTCGGCGAGCGCCGCCTCCAGCGCCTGTTGCAGGTCGACGACGCGGCGGCGTTCCTCCTGTCGCGGCGCGATCGACGGATGCATCTCGTCGGTCAGCGGCACCACCACGAGCCCGCGGCGGCCGCGATCGGCGATCAGATTGGCGGCGATGCGGAACAGATAGGCCTGCGGCTCTTCGAGCGACCGCTGCTGTGCGGTGGCGATCAGCCGCGCGCACGCTTCCTGCACCAGATCCTCGGCCTCGTGAGGATCGGCGATGCGCCGCGCGACGAACGCCCGCAGCGCAGCACGATAGGCGCCGAGCGAGTCGGCCACGATCGTCGCGCCCTCCCCCTCGCCGGCTGGCGCCATCCGGTTGTTCGCGTCCTGCTGCACGTCTGTGCGTCCCCCCTGTCCTCTATGACGCGGGTTCGGGCGGATCGCGAACCCCGCGACGCAAAAATGTAAAGAAATGTCGTGCATGGGGTTCGCATTGGTGGCCGCGTTGCGTCGATAGGATCGGGAGCAGCGGAAAGCTGCGATACCGATCCGGGGGGACACGACATGACCAGGGCCTATCGACTGCTGCTGTCCGCATGCGCGACGGCGATGATGTTGCCGAGCGCGGCGGCGGCGAAAGAACAGCGGATCGTTGCGATCGACGTGCCGGCAGGCCGTCTGGACGAGGCATTGATGCGCGTGGCGCGGCAGGCCGGGCTGCAGCTCGTCTTCACCGATCCCGCCGTCGCCGATCGCCAGGCGCCGCGGATCGCCGGCCGCTACACGCCCGACGCTGCGCTGAACATGCTGCTCGCGCGCAGCGGCTTCGGCTGGCGCTATACCGGACCGCGCACCGTGCGCGTCATGCCGGTCGACACGGCGTCGCTCGCGCCCGTCAACTTCGTCCAAACGGCGCCGGCCCCGCAACAGGTGGGCGACGAACGCCTCGCTCCTTCGAACGCCGCGGTCGAAGCGGCGGTCAACGCCGACCCCGGCGCCGCGGCACCCGCATCGGACATCGTCGTCGTCGGATCGCAGATCAAGGGCGCGAAGAACACCGCCGCT
This sequence comes from Prunus mongolica, assembly GCA_030345395.1. Classification (NCBI taxonomy): domain Eukaryota; kingdom Viridiplantae; phylum Streptophyta; class Magnoliopsida; order Rosales; family Rosaceae; genus Prunus; species Prunus mongolica. The sequence continues at coordinate 30,213,492 of CM059237.1, forward strand.
CTGCCCGTCACGATCGTCGACGAACAGCAGATTGCCGCCACCGCCGCGGTCAGCGGTGACGAGCTGTTCCGCTCGATCCCGCAGCTGGGCGACGTCACGTTCAACAGTTCGTATCTGCCCAACAGCTCGAACGCGGCGCGCGGCGACGTCGGCTCGGTCAATCTGCGCAACCTCGGCGTCGGCAACACGCTGGTTCTGCTCAACGGCCGCCGCGTGGTGAACCACCCGACCAGCCGCGCCGACGACAATCTCGTCCCCGTGCTAACGTACAACACCAATGCCATCCCCGTCTTCGGGCTGGAGCGGCTGGAGGTGCTGCGCGACGGCGCCGCCGCCATCTACGGCTCGGACGCGGTGGCGGGCGTCGTCAACACCGTGCTGCGCACCGACTTCACCGGCGTCCAGATCGAAGGGCAGGTCGGCTACCCCGAGCGCACCAGCCAGACCGAAAGCACCGTCAACCTGCTGGTGGGCACCGACATCGGCAAGGGCCGCGGCAACATCACGCTGTTCGCCAATTACACCAACCGCACGCCGCTGCGCAGTTCGGAACAGGATTACACCGCCTCCGACGACAAGCGCCCGCTGTTCGCCGGCACGCGCTTCGACGGCGCGACCGCGCTCGACGGCCGCTCGTCGATCACGCCCTGGGGCTCGTTTCAGACGGTCGGCAACGTCCAGGTGCGTCAGGGCACGACCGTGCTGACCAACGCATCGGGCCAGTTCCACATCCAGCCGCTCACCAATGCCGGCTGCCAGACCAATGCGACGACCGGTCTCAAAAACGGCCTGTGCATCGACGATGGCACCAACACCGCCGCCGCCGACCGCAACCTGCGCTTCGATCCGCGTGCGGCCTACGACACCTACATCATCCCCTCGGTCGAGCGGATCAACCTGTTCGCCAACGGCCATTATGAGCTGACGCCCGGCCTAGAGCTGTTCGGCGAGGCAGGCTATTACAAGGCGACGACCGACAGCATCCAGTCGTCGTCGGGCACGCTCAGCTCGCTGCCGATCATCGTGCCGGCGACCAATTACTATAATCCCTTCGGTCCGACGACGCTGAACGGCGCGGCCAACCCCAACCGCCTGCCCGGCATCAACGCGCCCGCCAGCGGCCTCGCCGTCACGCTGTCGAGCTACAATGTCGCCGACGCCGGTCCGAACCTCGTCCACGTCGAAAACGACCAATATCGCGTGCTGGCCGGCCTGCGCTGGGACTGGCTCGGCTTCCAGTGGGAAAGCGCCGCGCTCTATTCGGAAGCGCGCGTGCGCGACACGTCGGACGGGATCAGCGCAACGCTGCTCCAGCGGCAGCTCGCGTTGTCCACACCGGATGCCTACAACCCCTTCAACGGCAGCGACCTCACCACGCCCTCGGGCCGCGATGCGACGCCCAGCACCGACGCGGCGCTGCAGGCGATCCGCATCAAGACGACGCGTTTCAGCAAGGCGACGCTGGCGCTGGCGGACCTCAAGCTCTCCAACGCCCGCCTGCTGTCGCTGCCCGGCGGCAACCTCGGCCTGGCGCTCGGTGCCGAAATCCGCCGCGAAACCCAGCTCGACGACCGCGATCCGCGCGTCGACGGCACGACGACCTTCACCGACAGCGTCAGCGGCATCACCTATGGCTCGGACCTTGTCGGCACCAGCCCGTCGCCCGACACCAGCGGCCGGCGGATCGTCGCCGCCGCCTATGCCGAACTGGCCGTCCCGGTCATCAGCCCGTCGATGAACGTGCCGCTGGTGCGCAATCTCGAATTCCAGCTGGCGGGACGGTTCGAACATTACAGCGACGTCGGATCGGTCGCGAAGCCCAAGATCGCGGGCGCCTGGGACGTGGTCAGCGGCATCCGCCTGCGCGGCAGCTATGCGCAAGGGTTCAAGGCGCCCAACCTTGAACAGATCAACGCACGCGTCGTCACCCGCTCGAACACCCGCGTCGACTATGTCCGCTGCGAGGCACAGCTGCGTACCGGGGCGATCAGCTCCTTCGCCAATTGCGCCCAGTCCTTCGCGATCAGCGCACAGCGCGCCGGCAATCCCGACCTGAAGCCCGAAACCTCCACGACGTGGAGCGCGGGCGTCGTGCTGGAGCCGCACTTCCTCGATTCCGCGATCGGCCGGATCACGCTGACCGCCGATTATTGGAACGTGAAGCAGAAGGGGATCGTCGGCATCTTCGGCGAAGGCAATGCGCTGATCGCCGACTATCTGGCCCGCGTACAGGGCACCACCAACGCCAATGTCGTGCGCGCCGCGCCGACCGCCGACGATATCGCGCTGTTCGCCGGCTCCGGCCTGCAACCGGCGGGCCGCGTGCTGTTCGTCAACGACCGCTACGTCAACCTACTGCCGCAGGAGGCGTCGGGCCTCGACCTCGGTCTCAACTGGCGGTTGCCGGACTTCGGCGCGGGGCGCCTGACGCTGTCGGCCAACGCCGCCTACCTCGGCCGCTTCTTCCTCGAACCCTCGCAGCCGATCCAGCAGCTGATCGACGCGCGCGCGGCGGGCACGATCAACGCCGGCACCGCGATCGCCGATGCGGGCGACCTCGTCCGCCAGAACGGGAAGCCGCGCTGGCGCGTGACGGGCACCGCGACGTGGAATTACCGCTGGTTCCAGCTCGGCGGCTTCACCCAATATACCAGTGACGTCGACGACACCGGCCTCATCGATTCGACCGGCGCGGCGTGGTTGATCAAGGACCAGATGACGTACAATCTCTACGGCCAAGTCAGTGTCGGCAACAAACGCGAGGGGCAGTATCGCATGAGGATCGGCGTCCGAAACCTCACCAACGCGGCCCCGCCGCTGTCGTCGAACGGCTTCCTCGGGTCGTTGTACAACCCATACGGCCGCTATTGGTATGCCAACATCCGGGCGTCGTTCTGATGCGCGTGCGGAACCTCGCCCTCGCCCTGCTGCTCGTCCCGTCGCTCGCCATTGCGCAGGAGGAAGAGCCGCAGGCGCGCTCGCCGTCGGGCGGTGACATCGTCGCCTACGACCAGATCCACAAGCCGATCGTCGGGCGCGGCGGCATGGTCGTCAGCCAGAACAAGCTCGCCGCCGCCGTAGGCGCCGACATTCTGCGCAAGGGCGGCAATGCGGTCGACGCCGCGGTGGCGGTCGGCTTCGCGCTGGCGGTGACGCTGCCGCGCGCGGGCAATGTCGGCGGCGGCGGCTATATGCTCGTCCATATGGCGGCGAAGGACGGCAAGCCCGCGCAGGACATCGCGATCGACTATTATGGCCAAGCCTCGCGCCACATCACCGACGATCTGTTGCTTGGTCCGGACGGCAAGGTCGACGCCAAGAAGGTGATGTCGATGAAGGGCGTCGCCATCCCCGGCACCGTCGCCGGACTATGGGAGGCGCACCGCCGCTTCGGCTCGCTACCCTGGGGCACGCTGATCGCCCCCGCGATCGCCATGGCCGAACAGGGCGTCATCCTCTCCGATGACGAAGCACAGGCCCAGTCGGCACAGCGCAAGCTGATGGCCGACGATCCCGCGGCGATGGCGATGTTCTTCAAGCCCGACGGGGCGGCCTATGCCGCTGGCGAGACGTTCCGCCAGCCTGACCTTGCTGCGACGCTGAAGACGATCGCCGCCAAGGGTCGCGACGGCTTCTACACCGGTCCGCTCGGGACCCGCATCGCGGCGGGCATTCGCGCGGGCGGCGGCGTCATCGATGCCGCCGACCTCGCCGGCTATCGCGCGATCGTCTCGACGCCGATCTGGTCGAGCTATCGCGGCAAGCGCATCGCCTACATGCCGCCGACCGCCTCGGGCGTCAGCGTCGCGGAGGCGATGAACATCCTCGAAACCTTTCCCGTCGGCGCGCAGAAATGGGGCAGTGTCGCCAATCTGCACCTGCTGTCCGAAACGATGAAGATCGTGTCCGCCGACCGCCGGCTGGTGGGCGGCGGCCCCGACTGGCGAACACCGGCGATCGGCCTCGCCAGCAAGGGTTATGCGACGCAGCGCGCCAAGCTGATCCGCCCCGATCGGTCACTGGGCAAGGACGACGTGCCCGACGGCAACCCCTATCCGTACGAAAGCCGCGACACGACGCACTTCTCGGTCGCCGACGCGGCGGGCAACGCGGTCAGTAACACCTATACGCTGTCCGCCTCTTATGGCGCGCATGTCGTCGCACCGGGCACCGGCATTCTGCTGAACAACTCGCTCGGCAATCTCGCCTGGGGCCGCCGCGGCGCCGCGGCCGAACGCCGCGCCACGCTGCCGGTGCCGGGCAAGCGCGTCGGATCGACGATCACGCCGATCATCGTCTTCGACAATGACCGGCCCTGGCTGGTCACCGGCACGCCGGGTGGCGGCTATATCATCGCGACGATGGTGCAACTGCTCTCCAACGTCATGGATCATGGCCTCAACGTCAGCGAGGCGGCCGAACGGCCCCGCATCAACCAGGGCGGCGGCGATTCCGCGCTGGAGCTGGAGGAAGGCTTCTCGCCCGACATCGTGCCGCTGCTCGAGGCGAAGGGCCACAAGGTCCGTCGCTCGAACACGATGGGCTCGATCCAGTCGATCATGGTCGAGGGCGACCGCTTCCTCGGCGCCGCCGACACCCGCCGCCCCGACGCCGCTGCCGTTCCCGTCAAGTGACGCACTGAAGTAGGATGCCCGCCATGCACCGCCCCGCCATTGCTCCCATCATCGCCCTTCTCGCCGCGACCCCGGCCACCGCGCAGATTGCCGCCCCGGAGCGGCAGGCGATCCTCGCCGACGTCGACGCCCGATCGCCCGACCTCGCCAAGACCGCGCTCGCGATCTGGAATGCGGCGGAGGTCGGCTATCAGGAAACGAAGAGCAGCGCGCTCCTCCAGGCCGAACTGAAGCGCGCCGGCTTCGCCGTCACGCCGGGCGTCGCCGGTATGCCGACCGCCTTCGTCGCCAGCTTCAAGCGCGGCGGCAAGGGGCCGGTGATCGGCATCCTCGCCGAATATGACGCCCTCCCAGGCCTCGCCCAGCGCGCCGATACCAAGCGCGATCCCATTCCCGGTCAGGCCGCCGGCCACGGCTGCGGCCACAACATCTTCGGCGCGGCGTCGGTCACCGCGGCGATCGCGGTCAAGGACTGGATGGTTGCGAATGCGATCGATGGCGAAGTCCGCGTCTACGGCTCGCCGGCGGAAGAAGGCGGATCGGGCAAGGTCTATCTGGTTCGCGCCGGGCTGTTCAACGATGTCGACGCCGTCCTTCACTGGCATCCCAGCGATTCGAACGGCGTCAGCACCGGCGCCAGCCAGGCCAATATCTCGGGCAAGTTCCGCTTCCACGGCGTGTCGGCGCACGCCTCCGCCGCGCCCGACAAGGGCCGCTCCGCGCTCGACGGCGTCGAGGTGATGAACGTCGCGGTCAATTACCTGCGCGAACACATCCCGATGAAGACGCGCATCCATTATGTCATCACGAACGGTGGCGAGGCGCCCAACGTCGTCCCTGATTTCGCCGAAAGCTATTATTACGTCCGCCACACCGACCCGCAGGTCGTCCGCGACGTCATGGCGCGCGTCCAGAAGGCGGCCGAAGGCGCGGCGCTGGCGACCGGCACGACATCCGAGTTCGAGGCGACCGGCGGCGTCTATTCGATGCTGGCGAGCGAGACGCTGGCCAAGGTGATGGATGCGAACCTGCACGCCGTCGGCGGTCCTCGCTGGACGGCGGAGGAAACCGCCTGGGCCGGCCGCCTGCAGCCAACGCTGCCGACGCAGCGCGCGCTGGACAGCGTCTCCGCCGTCGCGCCGATCTCCGATGGTGATGGCGGCGGATCGACCGACGTCGCCGACGTGTCGTGGGTGGTGCCGACCATCGGCCTTGGCGCGGCGACCTGGGTGCCAGGCACGCCCGCCCACAGTTGGCAGGCGGTCGCCGCCTCGGGCATGTCGATCGGCGCGAAGGGCGGCACGGTCGCGGCGAAGACGATCGCGCTCACCGCCGCTGATCTGATGCGCAGCCCGCAGACCCTCGCCGAGGCCAAGGCCGAGCTCAACCGTCGCCGCGGCCCCGGCTTCACCTACAAGGCGATGCTCGGTGACCGCAAACCCCCGCTCGACTATCGCAAGACCGCGACGCCGGCGAGCTGACCGGCCTAGCGGGCCGGCTGGTCGGGGAGCGCATCCGCCTGCCGCCCGAGAAGCCGCGTGGCGGGCGCGTCGTTGCCCGCCGCGTTCGCCGACCATCAATACGGAACGGGGTGGCCTCGCCGCTCGCAGATGCGGTTCCGACGCAGGACGGGGCGCAACATCAGCGGCGTATCACGCCGGTAAAGGTGGCAACGTGGCCGTCACCTTCGCGATGTCGGCGCGTAGCGCGGCCAGCTGGCACAGATTGTCGTCGCGACCCACCGCTTCGATCAACGGGTTATGATCGCCCGGCCGCACCCCCTGCCCGTCGAGCACGGCGAACCAGCTCGCGTCGCGGAACAGCTCGTCGCTCGACAGCACGATCCTGCCCGAGGCACGGAAGTGCGCGATCTTCTCGGCGAGCGTATCCGGAATCGCCATGGCCTGCCGCTCCTGCCACATCGGCTCGGTACGACCCGTCGTGGCGTGATAGTGCAGAATCAGGAAGTCACGCACGTCGAGCATTTCCTGCCCGAACACGCGGTTGAACTGCCGCGCCAACAGCGGTGAGCAATCGGCCGCGGGGAAGAGCGACAGCAGCTTGGCAATGCCGCTCTGGATCAAATGGATGCTGGTCGATTCCAGCGGTTCCAGGAAGCCGCTCGACAGGCCGATCGCGACGACATTGGCGCGCCACGCCTCGCGTCGCATGCCGGGCGTAAAGCGGATCAGGCGCGGATCGGCGAGCGGCGGCCCGTCCATTCCGGCGATCAGCGACGCGCGCGCCGCCTCTTCGTCCTGAAAGCGGCTCGCGAAGACATAGCCGTTGCCGACCCGGTGCTGGAGCGGGATGCGCCAGCGCCACCCCGCATCGGCCGCAGTCGCACGGGTGAAGGGCGTGCGGCCGACCTCCGCCGCACTCGGCGCCGCCCAGGCGCGATCGCAGGGCAGCCAGTGCGACCAGTCGTCATAGCCCACGCCCAACGTCTCGCCGATCAGCAGGCCGCGCAGCCCCGAACAGTCGATGAAAAGGTCGCCGGCGACGACCTGTCCATCCGCCAGCGTCAGCGACCGGACGTGTCCGCTGTCGTCATGCCGTTCGACCGAGGCGACCATGCCCTCGATTCGGGTGACGCCAGCGCGTTCGGCGAGCCCGCGCAGGTAGCGTGCATAGAGCCCGGCATCGAAGTGATAGGCATAGCCCAGCGTCGACAGCAGCGAGCGGCGATCGGGCACCGGTCGCGTGAAGCGGCCGGCGCGGGCGGCCTGCGCGGTCAACGAATAGGCTTCGGTGGACGCGGTATCGCCATCGGCGCGCGCGCGGATCAGGCGGTGGAGGAACATCGCGCCGTCGCCCGGCGGCCCGAACGTGCCGAAGGGGTGGAAGTAGCGGCTGCCCTCGCCGTTCCAACCGACGAACTCGATGCCGAGCTTCACCGTCGCCTTGGTCTCGGCCATGAACTGGCGCTCGTCCAGGCCGATGATCTGATTGAACCAATGGATGGTCGGGATCGTCGCTTCGCCGACCCCGATCGTCCCAATCGCGTCGGATTCGACCAGGGTGATGGCGACCCCCTGCCCCGCCAGCGCGCGCGACAAAGCCGCGGCGGTCATCCAGCCCGCCGTTCCCCCGCCCAGGATGACGATCCGACGAATGCGTGTGTCGCTCATGCCGCCGAGCCTATCCGATCGGCACCGTGCCGGCGAGCGTCATCGGCCCGAGCAGGCCACCGCTGTCCCGGTCGGTCGGCGGAGCGCGAGATAGACCGTGCTCCACAATTGCGCCGCGTTGGATTCGTCGACATCCGCGCCCGCCGCGCCGAAGGGCACGACACTGTAGCGGCCGTCGGCGTAGCGCCACGACCATAGCTCCGAACTCTGGACGCTTTTCGTTGCCTCGATCCCGTCCCACAGGCAGGATTGCGCGCGGGTCAGTTGCGCGCGGACGTCGGCCGGTAGGTCACGCCGTTCGAGCTGCCGCGCCAGCCCGGCCGCGACCAGCGCCTGCTGCCAGCTCCACACCACCGTGCCGTGATAGGCGTTGGGCGAGAATTTCCGCTGGATCGCCGCATCGGCAAAGGCGGGATTGGCGACGAGCATGCCTGCGCCGGTGCGCAGCCCCGCCGGGAACGCATCGATGAAGCCACCCGCCATCACGCGCAGCGCGTCGGCCGACGGCGTTTCGAACAACAGAGCAAAGCCCGGATCGCTGTTCTGCACCGGGATCGGGCGTCCCTGCGCATCGAGCGCGATCGCCGGGAAGCGGACCGGCGCAGTGCCGATTGCCGCAAGCGCGGGCGCGGCGGGCACGCCGATCGTGGCAGCGTAGCGGCTCACCGCCTGCCGTGCCGCGGCGGCGGGCAGGCTCACGTCGAACAGCGGCGGAGCCTTGGCACGCCATATATCGGCGACCGTGCGGGCGCCCGCGAACGCCGGCGCGTCGCTGGCAGCCAGATAGGGACGGAGCAGCCCGCTCGCCTGCAACGCCGCGGCGGAATCCAGCGCGGCAGGGACCAGCACCGCGTTGACGTCATAGGGGATGCGCCCGCCCGCCAGCCCGTCGTTGCTGTCGCGCCATTCGCCGGCATCCATGCCGGGCTTCAACGCGATCAGTTTGCCGGCGACGGGATCGCTGGCGAAGGGCGCCGCCTGTTGCAGCACGAAGCGCAGGTTGCGCACCATACGCGCGCCCATCGTCTCAGCCCCGACGCGCTGCGCCAGAAACGCCGCCGCCCGCGTCCGCCCGCGTGCATCATCGAGCAGCCACGCCCGCGCGACCGGGGCGAGCATATAATCGCTGTCGACCATGTTGTAATTGTAGACCGGCGCGTCGGACAGGCTGCCGTCCGTCTTCTGATGGTCGAGGATGGCGAACTCGCCGATATCCTCCTCATGCGCCACCTCGCCCTGCGGCGACAGGCGGGCGAGAACCGAGGCCAGCCCCGTTTCCACCGCCGCGGGTTGCAGCGCGGGCATCAGCAGCCGGACGGACATCAGCGTGTCGCGCCCGAAATAGGTATCGAACCGCCACGACCCCGCCAGATATTTCTCGGCATAGCTGAGGAAGGTCAGCGCGTTGCGCGCACCCGGATCGGGCTGGGCCTTGGTATTGAGCAGGTCCGCGCCGCCACGCGGGGTCAGCGGCGTCTCGCCGGTCAGCGCGGTGACGGCGAAGCGGATCGTTCCGTCTTTGCCGGCGAGGATGGCGCCATCCTGATCGCACCGCCGGTCACCCGCATCGCGAGGTCGTACCCCGCCGCCCCGTCGAGCCGATCGCGCGACCAGCGGATCGTGTCACCGGTCATCCGTGCCGGCGTCAGCACTTCGGCGGGTGCCTTGCCCAGCGCCTGATAGTCGCGCAGCACGCGGATGCTGGAGAGCACGGCCTGACGCGGCACCAGCCGGTCCGCCGCGATCGTCGCCACGAAGCGTACGCCATGCAGCGGGCGCCCCTTGGCATCGCGCACCGTCACCGGTTGCGGTTCGCCCTCCAGCCGCCATTCGGCGCCCTTGGCCAGCGGCTCGAACCAGAGAGCAGTGCCGCTATTGCCCGCCGGAAAGGCGACGAGCAGGCGGGGTTGCTTGCCCGATCGCAGCACGATGTGCGCCGCGACCGGGCCGGCGCGCGTGAAGCTGTTGACGTTCAGCCCCTCACGCACCGCAATAATGCTCGACCTGGGCAGGCCGCGGCGCCCCGCCCCGGTCAGCACCAAAGCCATCGCCAGACCGAGCGACAGCCGCAACCCCGCCTTCACCCTCACAGCTTCAGCGTCGCGCTGAACAGCGCGTTGCGACCGACGATCGCACGGCCGTAGAAATAGCCGTTGACGATCGTCTGCGTCTGGCCCTGCCGCGGGTTGCCTTCGGTGAAGCCCTTCGTGTCGGTCAGATTGTCGACGCTGACCGACAGGTTGAGCCCGCGGCGTCGCGTCGATGCTCGCACCGACCGAGAAGACGCTATAGTCGGGCAGCGCAATGCCGTTGCCGCTATCGGCGAAGATCTTGCCGATATACTTCCAGCGACCATAGATCTCACCCAGCCCGCCCGGCAGGATGAACGACGGCGTCACCGTCAGCAGCTTCTTGGGCGTCCGCTCCGGCGTGTTGCCGTTATATTGCGGCTGCGCGACGCCGTTGAAGCGCAGGTTGCTGAGCTTGGGGTCCTGATAGACGCCCTGCACGTCGACGCTGAAGAACTGCACCGGACGCAGCGTCGCATTGACCTGCACGCCATTGGTGAAATTGTCCGCCAGCGCATTGCTCGCCTGCGCCGGGTTGGCCGGGTTGATGAACTGATAGTTCTGATCGCGGAATTCGGTGCGGAAGCCGATGACCGAGGCGTTGAAGCCCCGGGCATTGAACCGCACGCCGCCTTCATACAGCGTCAGCCCGGTCGGTGCATGCGTACCGCCCGTGTCGCCGCCGTTCGTCTGGAAACCATGCGCACCGCGCACGTACAGCGCGGACGTGGTCGGTCAGCTCATAGTTGATGCCCGCGGTATAGGCCCAGTCGGAGTAATTCGCCGTCTGGCGCGTGTAGGTGCCGTTGAACGTGCTGCCGACGTTGTCGTAGATTCCGGGCGTGCCGGCCGGGACGAGCGCGTTGGTTCCGGCGGTATTGCCGATATCGACGCGGACGTGCTGGTGCTCGTAGCGCGCGCCGAAGTCGATGTGCAGCTTTTCGCCGATCGTCAGTTCGTCGTTGAAATAGGCCGACAGCGACGTGACCTCATCATTGAACAGGCCCTGGCCCAATTGCCGTAATTGACCATGCCATTGTTGGTCAGCGATCCGATCACGCCGCCCCCGGCGTTCAGCGCCACCATGTCATAGACGTTGGAATCATTGCGCACGTCGTTCAGCACGGTCGCGACCGCCGACTGGTTGTTGCGACGGCGTACGTTGTACACCATGCCACCGACGGTCAGCGAATTGTCGATGTTGCTGCCGCCCGCATCCCACTTCACGCCAAAGTCGCTACCGAAGTCCTTGGTCGCGAGCGTCTGGTGGTTGAGCACCGTCTGCTGGAGCAGGCCGTTGCCGTTCAGCGCGTTCAGCGTCGCCGTATCCGACGCGGCGATCACCTGGCCGGTGCGGATGTTGCGCAGGCCGTATTGCGCGGTGTTGGGGAAGCGCGCCGCCGCCACCTGGAAATAGGGTGAGCGTCGATCCGTTCAGCGGCGTCAGCCCGGCGAGCGGCGAGACGGCGGGATTGAGGTAGTTGACCGCCGAGGTCAGGCCCGCCGTGCCCGATCCGCTGCCCGGGAAGATGCCGTTGAAGTCGTACGATCCGTCCAGATAGCGCGCGCGACCGAACAGGCGCAGGCTCGGGGTGACCGGCACCTCGACATCCATGCGATAGGTCGTCGACTTGACGTGGACGCCATCCGCCGAGCTGAAGCGGCGCAGGCTCTGGCCCGTCGCGGGCGCATTGGGCACGAGGAACTGGGTGAAGCCGCGCCCGCCGACGTCGTCGCGCTTCAGGTCCAGGCTCGGCACGCTGCTGATCGTGCCGTCGGTCGCCACGCGGAACGGCATGTCGGCGTAATACGGGAAGTGCTTGTCGCCATGCTTGACGGTGAAGCGGACGAAGCCGCCGCCAGCGAACTGCTTTTCCAGCATCGCCTTCACGTCATAGGCGTTGAAGGTGAAGGGCGTGCGCCGCACGCCGCGCTGCGACGTGACATAGCCGCCGACGTTGAACGCCCAGCCATCCGCGATCGGTGCGGAGAAATAGCCGTCGGCGCGCAGGTCGCCATAGGTGGTGCCGGTTATAGCGGACCATTGCGGTCGCCTTGTCGTGATCGGGCTTCATCGAGATGAAGTTGATCGTCGCGCCCGCGCCGTTCGGCGCCAGCACGCCCGACGTGCCGCCCTGCACCGCTTCCATACGCGCGATCGTGATGTCGTTCTGGAAATAGAAGTCGGCACCGCCGCCGCCGTACAGGATCGGCATGCCGTCCTCTTCCAGCGTGATGAAGCTCTGGCCGCCGCCACGCAGGCCGCGCACCGAATAATTGTTCGAGATCGGGCCCGCCGTGCCTTCGACGAACACGCCCGGCACCAGTTCGAGCGTGTCGGCGGTGGAGCGCGGTGCCTTGCGCAGCAGGTCGGCGGCATTGACCAGCGTCACGTTCGACGACGAGTTGAACAGCGTCCGCTTGTCGGAGGTGTTTGCCGGTGACGATGATGTCGTTCTGCGGGTTGTCGTCCGCGGCGGCGGTGTCGGCGACCTGCGTGGGGGTCCGTGCCGGTCGGCGCGGCGGTCGTGTCCTGCGGCGCGCCATAGCTGACGGTGCGCGGGGCGGCCCCCTGCGCGCCCGCGGCGATCACCGCGGTACGGCCGTCGAACGAGACGAGGCGCAGGCGGCTGGTCGCGATCAGGCGACGCAGGCCTTCCTGGATGCTCAGCTGGCCCTTCACCGCCTCGACCGTCTGGCCGCGGGTGACGTCGCTGGGCGCGAGGATCTGGATGCCGGCCTGCTGCGCGAAGCGGACGAGGCCCGTGGCGGCGGGCTGACGCGGCACGTTGAACGTGCGGACCGCGGCTGGGCGGCGACGGCAGGCGTCGCGATCCCCGCGGCGATCGCCGCGACCGAAACCAGAGGGCAGACTGAAGATATGACCGGTGCGCATGGAACCCCTCCCTGGAACTGTGTCCGCGCTTCGCATGGCGCGTGCCCTCAAGGATGTATTGCGGCTGACGATCCGCGTCACCTCGCCCCCGCCGGACAGGGGTGTGCCGTTCGACGCGGCCGCCGACCATCGCCGCGCTGGCGTTGGCGAACCCTTCCATGTCGTAGGTGCGGAACCAGCCGACCACGCGCCGCCCGGCCAGCGCCGGCGCCACCTCCAGCCGATCGCTATTGTAGCGATTGAACTCCGCGACGGCGTCGCGCAGCGTCATGTCGTCGAGCACGATGCTGCCCGTCGCGCCACGCGAGGTTGCTGGTCCGACGTCTGGGCGGAGACCGTGCGCACCGCGATCCGCTCGCTGGCGTCGATCGTCGCTCGGCATGGCCGGCGCTGACGTCGATCGGCGCGACGCCGCTTCCCTCGGTCCAGATGCGCACGATGCCCTTGGTCACCACGACCCGCGCCGCATCCCCCTGCCGCCGGACGTCGAAGGCGGTGCCCGACCGCCTGCACCCGCACGGGGTCCGCTCGCCACCACGAACGGCCGCTTGGGATTGTGCGCGACCTGGAACCACGCCTCGCCGCTCGCCAGTTCGGACGTTTGCGGCGCGCGGGCGTGAAGGCGACGCGCAGCGCCGTGCCGCTGTTGACCACCGCGACCGATCCGTCTGGCCAGCGGCATGCGCCGGATTTCGCCGAGCGCCGTGTCGATCCGCGGCCGCCCGATCGGGCCACAGACCGATGCCGACCCCCGGCGACCAGCGCCGCCGCAACCGCCGCACCGCCCAGGCGCCACCACCGCCGGCGCGATGGCAGGGGATGGCCTCGTCCTGGGCCTCCTGCTCGATCCCGGACAGCGCGCGCCCGCGGTCGAGCAGGCTCAGCGCCGCCTGCGCACGAAGCAGCGCGCCCGCGGTGGCGCGGATCGTCCTGCAACCAGACGGCCAGCTGGGCCTGCTCCGGCGCATCGAGCCCGCGATCGAGCGCGGCCGCCCAGCGGCTGGCGGTCTCCGCGATCACCGCCGCGTCCTCCCCGTCGCGGCCGCGCGCGCGCGGCACGGCCGCGGGTCGGCGACGACGGATCGGCAGTTCCGCTTTCTCTTCCTCGGTCAGCTGTTCGAGGATGCGGCGCAAGCCCCGCGCCACGTCATTCTCGACCAGCCGTTTCCGATATCCGCAGCCGTGCGGCGATATCGCGCTGGCCGATGCCTTCGATCTTGCGCAGGGCGGAAGATGGTACGCGCGCGATCGGGCAGCGCGTCGATCAGCCGCTCGATCCGCGCCAGCGCATGACGGCCGGCGACGATCTCTTCGGGCGATCCGGCGGGCTCGGGCACCAGTTCCAGCTCGGCCAGCCCGCTCGCCGCCTCGAATGCTCACCACGCGTTTCGCGCCGGATCTGCTCCAGCACCACGTTGCGCGCGGTGCGGAAGACGTAGCGCAGCGGATCGTCGATATGATCGAACCGGTCCAACCCGCTGATCCGGCAATAGGTTTCCTGCACCACGTCGTCCCACGTCCACCGTCGGGAAGGCCGCACGCAGCCAGACGCGCAACCGCCGCTCATGCGGCAGGATGTGACGACCGACCCCAGGCAACTAGCTGATCACGAATGCAGCGGCTTCTCCCCGACACCCCTAGATGCAGCAGCACGCACTTTCCGTCGATGGCCTGTCGCAATTGCCACCGGACATGTCGGAAACCTGTCGTCGAGAGTTCACTTGCCTCGGCCCCGCGCCGCGCCGCATCCTGCGCCGCATACGACGCTGGAGGGCAGTTCGAATGCGCAAGGTCCTGATCGTGGCACTGACGGCATGCGGCGTGGCCATCGCGTCGCCCCGCGATGGCGGCGCCCCGCGCAACGGTGGCCGACGGCACGCTGCCCATCACGGATCGACGGGCACCGGCTATCAGCTTGCCGCGCGCGTGTGTACCGACCGAGCGGGGGTCGGGACCTTTCCCGCTGGTCCGTGATCAACCACGGCACGCCGCCCGACAAGAGCAAGTTCCCCGGCGTCGAGCTCGGCTTCGTCCGCGCCGCCGCGTGGTTCGTCGACCATGGCTATATGGTCGTCACCGCGCTGCCGCCCCGGCTTCGGCACGTCGAGCGGATCGTATCTCGAGGCGGCTGGGCGATGCCAGGACGAGAATTACATCGCCGCGGGGAGAGAAGACCGCCGCGGTCGAGCGCGCCATCGTCACCCGCCGCCGCAACGCTGCCGGGTGCCGATCCCGCACGGATCGTCGTGGTCGGCCAATCCGCCGGCGGCTTTGGCGCGGTCGCGCTCGCCGATGCGCCGCCGCCGGGTGTCGTCGGCGTCATCAGCTTTGCCGGCGGGGCGCGGCGGCGACGGCAAGGAGCATATCTGCGGCAGCGAAGACCGGTTGATCGCCGCCGAGGGCCATTTCGGCGCGGGCAATCGCGTGCCGCAAGTGTGGCTCTACGCCGCCAACGACCATTTCTTCCGCCGCGACCTCGCTCGTCGCATGTACGCGGCCTATGCCGGTGCCTCGACGCCGCCGGTCACCTTCGTCGGCCTGCCCTCCTTCGGCGACGATGGCCACAAGACCTTCGCCAAGGCCGATCCGTCGGCGTGGGAACGGCCCGTCTCCGCGTTCCTGAAGCGCGTGATGCCGGCGGCGCGATAGCGGCCGCTACAGATATTTCAGCCAGGCGATGTCCCGCCGCCGCGCCTTGAACCGCGCGAACCAGGCCGTCGGCAGGTAGAGCGGCACGATCAGCGCGGCATACCACAACAGCACCCAGCCGTAATCATCCACGCCGAACGTCGCGCCATGCGTCGCCCCCCAGATGGCGAAGGCGCTGTGATAGAGCAGGGCGCAGGACGGTCAGGTGCAGCAGGTAGAAGAACATCGGCGCCGCCCCGAACACCGCGAGTGCCGCAACCAGCCTGGTGCCATCCAGCCGGTCGAACGCCGCGAGCAGCAGCGCGCCGCAGCCGAGCGTCAGCAGCAGGAACAGCAGCGAGGGCGGATATTTTGGTGAGCGCGAAGACGCTCATCCATGTCCGCATCGCATCGCCCGCGACGACGAACCACGGCGCATCGCCATAGACGTTCGCCAGCCGCAGCGCCGCTAACAGCAGCAGCAGCATCGCGCCGCCGGTCAGGACCAGCCGCCGTCGGCGGGGCGGCCGCGGGTATGTCGCCGCCGAACCACGGCCCGATCGACCAGCCGAGCAGGATGACGCCGATCCACGGCAGCACCGGATAGGTCGTCTTGGCGACCAGTCCGAACGGCAGCGCGATCACGTCGCGCTGGTGCAGCATCGCCCACAGCGGGAACAGCGTGCTCGCCGGCACGCAGGATGGATGGGATCGAGGCAGATTGTGTGCCCGCACACGATTTCCCAGACCCACCGCCGAGCAGCACCGGCGCGGGCAGGCCGATCAGCGCGGCGAGCACGATCATGCACACACCGATGCACCACATCACCTGCAGCCAGATCGTCGGACTCGCGACGCCCCAATACAGTTCGGACAGATAGAAGACGTCGAGCGCCATCAGCACCAGCCCGCGCTTCACCAGAAACGCCCGCGTTTCCGCCAGCGTATGCCGGGTGGCGAACAGATAGGCCGACAGGCCGGTCAGCACGACGAACACCGGCGCACACAGGCTCGCCGCCAGCCGACCCAGGTACAAAGCGGGCAGGGTCACGCGCGCATCGACCGGATCGGGCACGGGAACGTGCAGGAACCATGTTTCGCGTAAGTGATCGAGCAGCATCACCAGCATGACGAAGCCGCGCAGCGCGTCGATCCCCTGCAATCGCAGGCGCGTCACGGGAACGAGCGGCGCGCCGCTCCCCCGTGTCCGCCACCATCGTCGCCGTGGCGGGCAAAGCAGCCCGTCATCGTCGCCAGTCTCCGTGGGTTCGCCCGGTGCGCAGGACCACGACGATGCGGCGCAACGGCCGGTGCCCTTTGGTCGATCGCGGGCATCCGGCACAAGCCGAATGTTACACTGTATCAGCGCCGATGCGGGTCGAACGGTGCCCCGGATCGTCAGAAGACCGCCGGCCATCTCCGCCGACGGCAGGCTCGCGCCCAGCCGCCGCGCGATCGACGGCGCGATCGCGCGCATGTCGACGACGCCCAGGTCCTTTTCTTTGGCGATCCCCGGCCCGGCGACGATCAGCGTCGATCGCATCGCGGGGTCCCAGGGGGACGTAGCCGTGCATGCCCTTATAGACGGACGGCTTCGCGATCGGCGCCGCCGGATCGCGCACCGTCTCCGTGCCCGGCTGCATCGCGACGAGGAAGCTCGCCTCGCCATCCCCGCCCGCCTTGGCGATGGCGCTCCGGTCGAGAACGCTGGCGATCTTATACGCCGGATCCGCGGCCATCGCCGCGAGCACGCCGCGCACCTTGGCGAGCAGCGCGGCATCGTCGGGCCGGGCGAGGCGGATCGCCGCCGTGCCGCCCGCAATCCACGGCATCGCCTGCCCAGCCCGTCACCTGCCCCTTGGCATCGAGCGTGATGAGCCCCGCATCGATGAAACGGCTTGAACAGGTTGATGTCCGTGCTCACCGGCAGGAAGCCATGGTCGGGACACGACGACCACCGTCACGTCCGGCATCGCCGCGCGCGCCGCGCGCCAACCAGCCGCCCGACCAGCGCATCGGTCGCCTCGATCGCCGCCTTCGCCGCTGCCGAATCCGGGCCGTCGTGATGTTCGGTATGGGTCGATGCCGGCGAGGTACACCGTCGTGAATTGCGGCTTGTCGGCCAGCAGCGCCTCGGCCAAAGGCGACGCGCTGCGCATCGCCCTCCACCGTCTCGTCCGATCCCCTGCGGATAGCGAGCGCCAACGCGGCGTTCCAGCCGCGCGACGAGGCCGGGCGTCGCCAGCGCGGTCAGCAGCTTGCGATCGTCCTCGGTGCCGGCACGCCAGATCTGCTGGCAAATTCTCATCGATCCCCGTCGCGCCAACGGTCACCGGCCAGTGGACGTTGGCGGTCGACAGGCCCGCGGCATGCGCCGCCTGCCACAGGGTCGGCACCTTCACGTCCGACGTATACCAATACCAGCCGCCCTGGTTCTTCTGTTCGGGATCGAACGTCAGGTTGTTCACCACGCCATGCCGGCCGGGCGACACGCCCGTCACCAGCGTGGTGTGTGGCTGGGATAGGTGAGCGTCGGCAGCACGCCCACCACCCCTTGTTGCGCTCGCGCCCTCCGCCCGCAGGCCGCTGAGCACGGGGAGGTTCATGCCCCGTGCCTTCGCGTCGCTGATATCGCCGGGGGCGCACGGCCGTCGAGCGAGATCAGCAGCACCGGCGATGCCGCTGCCGGGCTTGCCAGCAACAGCGCGATGAGGGTCGCGAGCCGCCGCATCAGAAGCCCCGACGCAGCGTGACGAAGAACTGACGCGGCGCGCCCGCCAGCAGCGTCTGATTGTCCCCGCTCGCGATGAAGCCGTTCGACCCGATCGTCGAGATGTATTTCTTGTCGGTCAGGTTGGTCACGCTGCCCTCGATCGCGAAGCCGTGGAACATACCCGTGCCTTCGCCGAAGCGATAGCCGATGCTGGCATCCACCAGCACGCGGCCGGGCACCGACTGGTCGTTCAGATAGGTGAAGTAGCGCTTCGACATATAGTCCGCGCCGGCGCGGGCGAAGACGCTGCCGTCGTCATAGACGATCTCGCCCTTCACCATATGCTCCGGCGTATCCACCACCGTCTTGCCCGCGGTCGCGGTCAGCACGGTGCCCGCGGCATTGCGCACGTCCATTCTGATAGGTCGCGTGGTTGTACGAATAGCTGGCGAACAGCGAGAGCGGCTGGACGACACGGTAATAGGCCGACACTTCGGCACCATAGCTGTGGACGCTGCCCGCATTGTTCAGCGTCGGCGGGTTGCCGATGATACCCGCGCCGTTCGAGAAGGTGAGCAAGCGGTTCGAGAAGTCGATGAAATAGCCCCGCCGCCGACAGCTGCAATCCGCCGCTGCGCACACGCGGCGCCGCCCTCGACCGTCTTCGACGTTTCGGGCTTCAGCGTGTTGCGGATGCCGTTGAAGCCATCCTGCGTCGTCGCGAACGGACCGGTCGTCGCCGACGAGACGAAGGCGCGCATGTTTTCGGTATAGCTGGCGAACAGCTCCGCGCCGCCACCCAGGCGATAGACCGCGCCGACCTGCGGCAGGAACCAGTCCTCCGCCTTGATCTTGCCGTTGACCAGCGTGCCGACCCAGCAGGTTCGCCTGATTCTTGACGCGCATGCCCTTCCAGCCGCCGTTCAGCGTCAGGTCGCCGAGCGTCAGCGTGTCGGCCACGAAATATTGCAGCGTCTCGGTATCGTATTTGCCGTTCCACTGCGTGCGATAGGCGTTCGACTGGAAATCGCGCGCGTTGCGATCGGGCGTCATGTTGCTCATCCCATAGAAGCGGCGCGCCTGGGTGAAGCTATTGCTTTCGTACCAGCCGCGCCGAACTCCAGCCGGTTCGCGCCCGTCTCCAGCGTCAGGCGGGTGATGTTGCCGCCACGATCGATGCCATATTCGGTGGTGCGGAAGCCCAGCGGCGAGGCGAGGTTATAGGCCGCGGTCGACGCGAGCGGCAGCGGCTGTCCATTGCCGCCGAGCGCGCCCGCCGGCGTCGGCGAATAGGGCGTGATCCACGATCCCTGCCCCTTGTTGTGGTGATAAATAGGTCGTCGAGACGATCGACAGCGCGTCGGTCAGCTTGCCGTCGAACGTGACACCCGCCAGCCAGGTCGCGCCGCAGGCCCGCCGCATCGTAATAGGCATCGTCGGCCGTGCCGAACCCGCTCGGCAGGGTGAAGCCCGCGCCCGGTCCAAGGCGCGGACATACCCCACCGACGATCCGTTGTTCGCCGCCTGATAGGCCGCCAGCGTCGCCTGATTCTGGTAGACGCGCGCGATCTGCAGCGCGAGCGGGTAGTTGTCCGAGATATTGTCGTTGTTCAGCCCGCGGCGACGGATGATGTCGAGGCTGAGGTCCTGATAGTCGTTTTCGCGACGGTCCGAATAATCGACGAAGGCGGTGATGCTGCCCCGCGATCCCAGGTCCTCCATCAGCTTCGCATTGACCTGATGCTGGCGCTGCGAACCGAAGCCCTTCCACTTGTCGGTGGTGAGATAGCCGTAGCTGATATAGCCCTTCAGCCCGCCGCCGAGATCGCCCCGTGTCGAGCCCGCGCGAAGCCGCGCCACGTGTTGTTGCTGCCATAGGTGCCGGAACCGACCAGGTCGAACGTGTCCGACGGCTTGCGGCTGACGAATTCGATCGTACCGCCCAGGTTGCTGGTCGAGGCGGTGCCGAGCGCACCCGCGCCCTGTGCCACGGTGGTGCTGGCGAGGTTTTCGGAAATCACCCGCGCGGCTGATGTGCAGGCCGTTGACGTTGCCGTAGCTCATGTCGCCCCAGCGGCACGCCGTCGAGCGTGAAACCCAGCTGGTTCTGGTTGAAAGCCGCGCAGCGATATGCGCGTCGACCATTCATAGGCCCCGAAGGCATCGGCCGACTGGAAGTTCACGCCGGGCAGCTTGGCGATCGCCTTCAGCGGCGACGTGCCGGGGGTCAGGCGTTCCATCTCGATCGCCGACACGGTCTGCACCTGACGCGTCCGGCCGAAGCCGAGCACCAACGATGTCGCCCGACGGAGCGTCGGTGGCATCCCGCGGTGGCGGGCGTTTCGACCTGCGCCGTCGCGGCGGCAATCCGCCGACACGGTCTGCGCCGCGGCATTGCCTGCGACGAGCGCATCGGGCGCGGCACACAGAAGCCATTTGCAAGCGATCATGATGTAGGTCCCCTTTGGCCCATTCGGCCTGTCGGGGGCGGCCATTGGGCGGCGATCGTTACGGCCGTGCTACAATTCGGCATGCCCGTCATGACGGGTCAAAGACAGTTCCGTGACACCCCCCCACCCTTGTTCGGGCCTTGCGCCACGCCCGTCATCGAACCGCCGCAGACATGTCACCGATCTGTTGCCGCGGTGCAGCAAATCTGCCGCGAAAGCGCTCTACCGCACCGCTCAGCCGCATACGTCTTTGCGGTTGTTGGGGGGAAAAGCCGAACATGATCCGTCCGTCCGTGTCGCTACTGGCCGTAGCCGTCGCATCCGTCAGTCCCGTCGCCGTCCGTGCGCAGCAGGCGCAGACGGCGCACGCCCCTGCGGACGATACGACGGATGCCGCCGGGGAGCCCGCCGCCATCGTCGTCACCGGTGGCCGCACGCGCACCGCGGTCGAACTGCCCGGCACCGAGATGCAGAAGATCCTGCCCGGCGTTAGCCCGCTCAAAGCGATCCAGACGCTGCCCGGCGTGCTGTACGTCACCGCCGACCCGTGGGGGAACAACGAACAGAACGCCCAGATCTTCATCCATGGCTTTGCCGGCAACCAGCTCGGCTATACGATGGACGGCATCCCGCTCGGCGACCAGAGCTACGGCAATTACAACGGCCTGTCGCCGCAGCGCGCGGTGATTTCGGAAAAACGTCGGCCGCGTCGTCGTCGCGACCGGCGCGGGCGACCTTGCCACCGCGTCGAACAGCAATTTGGGCGGCACCGTCGAAACCTAATTCGTCCAGCCCGCTGCCGACGCTCGGCATCCAGGCCGCGCAGACCGTCGGCAGCTATGACACGTCGCGCACCTTCGTGCGGATCGACACCGGCACCTTCGGCGGCGGCACCAACAGCGCCTATGTATCGGGCGTCCGCCAGCGGGCCCGCGCCTGGGACTTCAACGGCATTCAGGGCGGCTGGCAGGCGAACGCCAAGTTCGTCCACGATAACAGCCTCGGCAAGCTGACGCTTGTACTTCGACTATAACGACATGACGCAGCCGAACGAGGATTCGACGGTCTTCTTCAAGCCCTCGGCCGGCGACACCGCCAGCGCGACGCAGCTCTACACGCCGTACACGAAGCCATTCTTCTACCCCGACTTCAACGGCTATCGCACCAATTACCTCAGCGCGCTCGGCAACTCGCCCGCAGCGGAAGGCGGCAATTACCGCAATTATTATTCGGACGCGCAGCGCACCGATTACCTCGCCTACGGCCGGTACGAGGCACGCCTCGCCAAAAAACATCACGCTGACCAACACCGCTTATTACCACCACAATGACGGCGTCGGCGTCGTCGCGGGGCCGCTCGGCCAGTCGATCACGAACCGCGCAGGCCTATCTCGATCCGGCATATGCGACCTTGCCCAGCAACTGCCGCTTCACCGCCAATACCAACGGCATCCGCCCCGACGAAGTTGCACCGGGCGCACCGATGCGCAGGCGGCGGCGGCCGGAGCCGCGCTGGTCGCCGCGACGGGCGGGTCGGGCCTGATCACCCGCACCACCGAATATCGCATCGATCGCTGGGGCGTCATCTCCGCGCTCGACCTCGATCTCGGCGCGCACAAGGTCGAACTGGGCGGCTGGTTCGAACACAATAGCACGACGCAGTGGCGCCGCTGGTATGGGCGTCGACGTCAACACGCCCGGGCAACAGCACGCCTTACAATCCGCCCGCTCTCGGTCGCGCAGCCGTTGTTCACGCAATATCAGGGCGATGCGAAGATCGAACAACTCCAGCTGCACCTGCAGGACAGCTGGCAGGCATTCGACCGCTGCTGATCCAGGCGGGCTTCAAGACCAGCGCGCAATGGGGCGACCGGCCGCTTCCCGGTACAGCCGGTGGTCGGCTCGCTCTCCGGCCTGACCGGCAATTTGCCGCAGGGGGCGGATCAATACGCTGCGCTGGTTCCTGCCCGCGGTCGGCGCGACCTATGACGTCAACGGCCACGAACAGCTCTATGCCAACGCGCAGAAGAACCTGCGGCAATATCAGGCCTATCTGGCGGGCGGCGGCGGCCCGTGGTTCACGGGTAGCCAGGCGGCGTTCGACGCCTTCGCGCAGAGCGGCCGGCCGGAAAGCAGCTGGACCTATGAAGCCGGCCTGCGCAGGCAACCGCAGCTTCGGCGGCGGCATCGGCTTCAGCGCGCAGGTCAATTACTATCACGTCGACTTTCAGGACCGGCTGCTGGCGATCTCGACCAACCCCGGCGGCATCGCGGGCGGTTGCGATCACCGGCGGCACCTCGATCCTGGTCAACGTCGGCAACGTGAAGACCGATGGCGTCGACGCCGCCTTCACGCTGCGCTTCGGCCGGGTCCTGTCGCTGTACAATGCCGCGTCCGTACAATCTGTCGAAGTACAAGCGCGACTATACCTCGACCGCCAGCGGCATCGGCGCGGCAACGGACAGCTGCATCGGCGGCTATCTGGTCAGCGGCGGCATCGTGCCCGACCTGCGGCAAGCAGCTGCCCGGCATCCCCAAATGGATGAACAAGTCGGTCGCGACCCCTCTCGCTCGATCCGGTCGAGGTGCAGGTGATCGGCGATTATGTCGGCGCGCGCTACGCGACGTTCAGCAACGATGCGAAGGTGCCCTCCTACTTCCTCACCTCGCTGCGTGTCGCGGCGCGGGTGCCCGAGGGCGTTATCCCGCTGCGCAAGGCGGAGCTGGCGCTCAACGTCACCAACCTGTTCGACAAGAAGGGCATTTCGACGCTCGGCGTCGGCTCGGCGACGAACAATTACTCGGGCTTTCCGATCCCGCCGCGCCAGTGGTTCCTGACGCTGTCGGCCGCCTATTGAGGCGACCCCCCAGCCACAAGCACGCCGTCCTCAGCAGCGCCGATGCACCCCATCGGCGCTGCTTTTCTATGGGCTGCATGCTCTCACCAACCCGACATAACGATATAAAGATATCTTTATATCGCGCCTTGACAAATGCCGCGCGATCCTGCCTAAGACGCGTGTCGAGGTTCCTCATCCCAGGCATGGCGATGGGGCTAAGACGGGAAGCCGGTGATGCCCCCTGCGGGCAAAAATCCGGCGCTGCCCCCCGCAACTGTAAGCGGCGAGCGGCGGTTCCATTTCGTGTCACTGGGCGCTGCACCCGCGCCCGGGAAGGCCGGAACCACCGCGTTGACCCGTGAGCCAGGAGACCTGCCTCCGACGCCATAACGTTCCTCGGACGGGGGTTCCTCCGGTGGATCGCGCTTGACGCGGACGGTCCACGGCGCACGCCATCCGGGGCCTCGCTCACGCCTTGCGCGCTCTTCCATGCCCCTGTTCGTCAACAGCAGGTGAGTCATGACGAATAGCGGCTTTACGTTCACCATAAGCAGCATCCCGTTCGACGAGGACTATCGCCCCGCCGACACCACGCGCATCACCACCCAATTTCGCCAACCTGGCACGCGGGGGAAAGCCGCCGGGACAATCTGCGCAACACGCTGGTGATGATCGACCGGCGCTTCAATTCGCTGATGCATTGGGACAATCCGACGGGTGACCGCTACACCGTGGCGCTCGACATCGTGTCGGCCGCGCTGCGCATCGGCCCCGATGCGCAGGACGAGGCGTTTCCGCTGATCGAAATCCTGCACACGCGCGTCACCGATACGCGCAGCGGCGCATGCATCGCCGGCATGGTCGGCAAACAATTTCTCGTCCTACATCCGCGATTACGACTTCAGCGTCGTGCTGCCCGACCACCTGCGCCAGTCGGGAAACACCGGGTGCGCCCGCCCAGTTCGGCGACCTGGCACGGCAATCTGTTCAAGCACTTCCTGTCGTCGGACGCCTATCGCGAGCAATTCGACAAGCCGCCGGTCATCTGCCTCAGCGTGTCCAGCAAGCAGGTCTATCACCGGACGACCAACGTCCACCCCATCTTGGGGGTGGAATATGCGGCCGACACGCGTTCGCCCACCGATCTGTACTTTGCGAAGATGGGGATGACGGCGCGCTACTTCATGCCGCCGCACAGCGTCGCGCCGCTCGCCTTCTACCATATCGGCGATCTGGTCGACGGCTATACCAATCTCGAACTCGCCAGCACGATCAGCGTGATGGAGACCTTCCAGAAAATCTATCGCCCCGAAATCTACAACGCCAATTCGGCGGCCGCCGCCCGCTATCAGCCCAGCCTGGACGAGCAGGATTATTCGCCTGACCCGCATCGTCTACGATCGCGAAGAGCGCAGCCGCCTCGCCGTCGAGCAGGGCCGATTTGCCGAAGCCCATCTCATCAAACCGCATGGCCCTGCGCTGCAGCGCTGGTCCGCGACCTGCGGCCTGTGATCGCCCCGAACGCGAAGGTATCCTGATCATGACGGACACTCTTGCCGACGACCACCGCGGGCAGCCTGCCCAAACCCCGCCTGGCTCGCCCAACCCGAAACGCTCTGGTCGCCGTGGCGGCTGGAGGGCGACGACCTGACCACGGGCAAGCAGGACGCGCTGCGCCTCGCGGTCGACGACCAAGCGACAGGCGGGGATCGACATCGTCGGCGACGGCGAACAGACGCGCCAGCATTTCGTCACCACCTTCATCGAACATCTGGACGGCGTCGATTTCGAACAGCGCGAGACGGTGCGCATCCGCAACCGCTACGACGCCAGCGTACCGACCGTCGTCGGTGCGGTTGTCGCGCCCCGCGCCGGTCTTCGTCGACGATGCGCGCTTCCTGCGCGCGCAGACCCGCCAGCCGATCAAATGGACGCTGCCCGGGCCGATGACGATGATCGATACGCTCTACGACGCGCATTATCGCAGCCGCGAAAAGCTGGCCTGGGAATTCGCCTGCATCCCTCAACGAGGGAAGCCCGCGAGCTGGAAGCGGTCGGCGTCGATATCATCCAGTTCGACGAACCTGCGTTCAACGTCTTCTTCGACGAAGCGAACGACTGGGGCATCGCCACGCTGGGAGCGCGCCGCACAGGGGCTGAAGGCGAAAACCGCCGTCCACATCTGCTATGGCTACGGCATCAAGGCGAACACCGACTGGAAGAAGACGCTCGGGTCCGAATGGCGGCAATATGAGCAGACCTTCCCCAATCTGCAGGCCTCGACGATCGATATCGTCTCATTGGAATGCCAGAATTCGCGCGTGCCCATGGACCTGATCGAAACTCATCCGCGGCAAGACGGTGATGGTCGGCGCGATCGACGTTGCGACGGACCGCGTGGAGACACCCGAAGAGGTCGCGGACCACGCTGCGCAACGCGCTGCGCTTCGTCGATGCGGACAAGCTCTACCCCGCCACCAATTGCGGCATGGCCCCCACTGTCGCGCGGCGTCGCGCAAGGCAAGCTGCACGCGCTGGCGGCAGGCGCCGCGATCGTCCGCGCGGAAGTGTCGGCCTGATCGTCCGGCACCGGGCTGACGGCGTCCGTCAGCCCAGTCCCTGCGACGTCGCCCATTGGCGGAACAGCTCCGGCCACGCCGCCGCCGGCTTGCCGGCCCGCGCGGCGCAGGCCGAAGCCGTGGCCGCCCTTTCGCAAACAAATGGGTTTCCACGGAAACGCCCGCCGCCTTCAGCGCCGCGCGCATCGCCAGCGTGTTGTCGACGGCCACCGCGTCGTCGTCTTCGGCATGGACCAGGAAAACAGGAGGCGGCGTATCGCGACGGACGTTCGCGGCCGGACTGTGCGCCGTCTCGAGTGCGGGCGAGGGATCGGGCCCGAGCAGGCGCGCCCGCGACCCCGCATGCGCCAGCGGCGGCGTCATCGACTGGACGGCATAGAGGAGCGCGGCGACGTCGGGCCGCGCGGACAGCTGGTCGGCCGCATCGACCGGCGCATAGGTCGACCGAGCGAAGCGCGTCGCTAGGTCGCCGCACACGTGGCCGCCCCGCCGAAAAGCCCATCGCCGCGACGCGATCCGGGCGGATGCCATAGGAATCGGCCCGCGCGCGGATCAGGCGCATCGCGCGCTGCGCATCGGACAGCGCGACATCGGGTCCTGCGGCCCACCCCTCGCCCGGCAGGCGATAGAACAGGACGAAGACCGTATAGCCTCGCTCCGCCAGCCAGCGGCCGATCTCATAGCCTTCCTTGTCGACCACGACCCAGCGATAGCCGCCGCCGGGCATCACCAGCACCGCGCTGCCATTCGGGACGCGGGGCCCGGAAGACGACGAGCCGCGGCCGGGTGATGCCATGGGACCGCGCGGTCGCGGACCGCCGGATCCGTGCTGCGCTCGTCGATCACCTCTTTGGGCGGCGTCGCGGGCATACCGGGGGGCGCCGGCCCGGCCATAGCAGGATGGTTTCGGACGGATCGGCGGGGACCGCCCCGGCGGCGGGGCTGCGCGCGCGCGTCGCTGCCGCCATGCCAGCCGCCGCCAGCGTTCCGAGCAATGCCTGACGGCGATCGATGCCAGCCACCCGCATATCCTCCAAAAAAGGCGTGCGCCGGCCTTCCTGACCGACGCACTCGCGCATTCACATCTTGAAGCGCGCCCCCGACCAGCACCGTTCGACCGAAGTGATTGTATTCATAGTTCCGGTTGGCATCGAGGTCGGTGTGTAGCGATCGCGATACTCGTCGGTCAGGTTGGTGCCCTCGAGCGAAAGTTCGACGTTCGGCGTCAGCTTGTAGCGGACCGAGGCATCGACGTTGATTGTCGAATTATAGCCTTCGAAGATGTTGCCGGTGCCGCTGTTGGCATCGATATACGGCCCGCGATAGGCTGATCGACCCGCGCGCCGAGAACTTGGCGTCCTCATAGTAGAGCGTGCCGTTATACTGCCGCTTCGACAGACCGAACAAGGTCGCGTTGCGCGGTCGAGCTGGACGAGCGGCCCCGAACGAGCAGGCCGCCGCCGGCGTGGCTCCCGGCACGCAGGCCGACACCGCCGGACCCTGTACCAGATAGTTCGCGTTCGAATCGACGAAGGTCGCGTTGGCGAGCACGCCGAAATTCTTGAGGAAGCCCGGCAGGAAACTTGAACGTCGCCTGCAGCGCGATCTCCGCGCCCTTCAGCGAGGGCCGCCCGTGCCGTTTACCGTGGTGGTGATCGTCCAGATCGGCTGTGCCTGCTGCGCCGGGTTGAGCGCCGCGGGCGAAGACGCCGCGAGCACCGAGGTTGGCAGGCCGGTCGAGGTGAAGGTCGCGTTGGTGATCGACTGCGAGACCGGGAAGCTTTCGACGTTCTTTTTGAACAGCGCCACCGACAGGATCGACTGCGGCGCGAAATACCACTCCGCTGCGAGGTCGTAGGCGGTGGCACGGAACGGATTAAGCTGCGGATTGCCGAACGACACGCGATAGTTGAAACCGGTCGGCCGAACCGCCGGGCGTCAGATTACCGAGCGTCGGGCGCGTCATCACCTTGGCGGCGGAGGCGCGCAGGATCAGCTTCTCGATTGGGAACAGCGCCAGGTTCACCGCCGGCAGCCAGTCGGTCATAGTCGCGCTTCACCGTCACGACCGCACCCGAGTTGATGCCCGTCGATCCCTGGGCGGGTGTGCGCGTAGCGCATGCCTGCGTTGAGCGCGTAGCGGAGGCCGGCGAGTTCGCCCCTTTCGCATCGACCTGAAAATAGCCCCCGCTCACCTCTTCGGTCACGCTGCGGTTGTCGCCGACGACCAGCGTCGGCGTACGGCTGTAGAGCTTGGTGTAGGCGGTGGCGGCATCGAGGTTGGGAACCAGCCATTGCGTCGTCGTGCCCGACGGCTGGGCCCGCATTGCCGAGCCGTGAACAGCTCGCTGAGCGCGGGCGTCACCTGATAGCCGTAGACGGCGTTGGGACCGAACGCGCTGGTCGGCGAACAGGTGATGGTGCCCAGCACCAGAATCCGTTCCGCCATTGCCGCAGATCGCCGTGTCGCGCTGGAACGAGACGCTGTCGAAATCGAAACGACGGTACATGCCGCCGAGCTTCAGCGTATAGCCTTCGGCGACGTCCCATTCGGTCCGCAGTTGCGCGGTGCGGAACTTATTGGTGACGGTGGACGGGCGATCGCGGATTTTCCGCGAGCTGGAAGTTCGCCGGATCGGTGACGCTCGTGCCGAAGCTGAGCAGCGGAGTGCGGCTGTTGGTGTAATCGAACTTGTAGCCCTGCGCGTCGCGATCGTCGAACAACGACGGTTGTTTCCACCGGAATGTCGGCGGTCGACTTCGAGAAGCCGCCGAGCACCGTGAAGCGGAACGTGTCCGTCACGTCCTGATCCCAGCTGCCGCCGAGCTGGTAGAATTCCGTTTCCGATTGACGCTTGTAATGCTCGGTCCGCACCCACGCGTCGTTGAGCGTACCTGAGACGAGGTTGTTCTTCGAATCGTACACGGGGTTGATGAGATCGATCGAACGCTCGTTGGAACGCAGCAGCACCTCA
>CM059238.1:2500-5000 GCA_030345395.1 Prunus mongolica
CCCATTCAAGGCATTTCGAGAAAGTGAGGCTATTGGAAGCTTGGCATGGCGTGGCCTTGGCATGCCTTGCCTTGGCTTGCGTTGGCATGTCGTGCCTTGGCCTTCGCATGGCGTGGCCTTGGCATGCCTTGGCCTTCGCATGGCGTGGCCTTGGCATGCCTTGCCTTGGCCTTGGCATGTCGTGCCTTGGCCTTGGCATGTCGTGCCTTGGCCTTGGCATGCCTTGCCTTGGCTTGCGTTGGCATGTCGTGCCTTGGCCTTGGCATGGCGTGGCCTTGTCATGCCTTGCCTTGGCATGTCGTCCCTTGGCCTTGGCTTGGCCTTGGCATTGCCCCATTCAAGGCATTTCGAGAAAGTGAGGCTATTGGAAGCTTGGCATGGTGTGGCATTGGCATGCCTTGGCTTGGCTTGCTTTGGCATGTCGTGCCTTGGCCTTGGCATTGGCATGGCGTGGCCTTGGCATTGGCATGGCGTGGCCTTGGCATGCCTTGGCCTTGACATGCCTTGCCTTGCCATGCCGTGGCCTTGGCATGCCTTGGCCTTGACATGCCTTGCCTTGGCCTTGGCATTGCAAGGCATTTCGAGAGTGAGGCTATTGGAAGCTTGACATGCCATGCCTTGCCTTGGCCTTGGCATTGCTGCCCACAGCATGCCCACATATGCCCACAGCATGCCCACAAATGTCGACAGAATTTTTCAAACCTTGTCAAACCCCATTTTTATTGAAATTTCCTCGCACAATAAGCTCCCCATAAGTAGTCTATGATTTTTAGGACCTTCTCCAACTTACAAAACTAAAAAATTCCTCCCCGATTTTTTTTAATGATTTTTTCAATTTTACGACTTCTAAAAATAATAAAAAATACTTCCCGACTTCAAAAATTTATGAAACTTTTTCCCATCATAGATTGCATGTTTCTTAGTGTCCCTGCAAAAAATCACGTCAAAATACCTTGTATTGAATTATTTAGAGCCCATTATGACTCCTCGCGCATAGTTGATGTCTCCTCCTGTCAAAGGGCAAAATGCATAAAATGCTATATAGGGGGGTGTGTGTTGCCTGCATATGCATGGCAGCCCATGCCTTCCTAGCTGCAGCCCCCTTCCCCCACGCCACACCCATGTCATGTTGCCTCGATATGTTGCCTCGGTAATATGGGTTTGGTGTCGGGGTGGGGGGCTGCCACCCATGGCGGTGGCGGCCCGAATCCGGCCGCCACCACGCCGCCGCCATGGGTGAGGTGGGAAAAAAAAAAAAAAAGGCGTGGAAAGTTGCGAAATGGGGTTGTCTAGGCTTTTTTTTGCATGGGAGAGCACGGAGTTGCTAGGAACTCCTTCTCAAATGCACCGGCATGTCGAACACAACCTCATTTCGCAACTAACAACCACCCGTGTGGGGTGGCGGTGGGTGGATAGTCGCGGATTGGGGTTGCCTAGCCAATTTTTTCAAAAGAATTTCATCAAAATTAAAAACAAATGTTTCGTTGCCTTCAAAATAGTGGGCGAGCGGCGAGTCGGAGCGGACCCGGTAAAGTTTAACCTCGGTGTGCACGGTTGTTTTTAGAAACTCAATCCAATACCGGGGACGTTGAAAGTGATGCTCCTACGAGTTGCAAACCCGCAAGATTTAAAGAACCTTTTCAAAACAATTTCAAACCAAAAACGATTTAAAATCATAAATTTTCATCAAAATGAAAAACAAATGTTTCGTTGCCTTCGGAGCGGCGAGTCGGAGCGGATCCGGTAAAGTTTAACCTCGGTGTGCACGGTTGTTTTTAGAAACTCAACCCAATACCGGGCACGTTGAAAGTGATGCTCCTACGAGTTGCAAACCCACGAGATTTTTAAAACTTTTTGACAAAAATCCTTCCAAATGACACATTTTGATCCATGGCAATTGCTCAATCCGTAGCTATCCAATCACCGCCACACCACGCGGGGCGGGAGTGGGTGAATGGTGTGCTTCCCGGGGTTGGCATAGACAATCTTTTGCTTGCGAGGGAATGTCTATTCCAACCCCGGGAAGCACACCATTCACCCACTAGTGTGGGCGACGATGGGTTGGCTTTCGAGTTTACTTTGGCTTGGGGTTGTCCTCGGTTATGCTTTTGTGTTGGGAGTACGGCCACCAAACCTTCTCAATGCACGGGTATGTCGGGGGATGGCTTTCGGCGGGGTTGATGAAGAAGCCAGTCAATTGTTGGGCACACGAACACAAGTGGTGACGATGGATGTGGGCTTCGGGTGAATTTTAGCTTGGGGTTGTCTTCGGTTATGCTTTTGTTTTGGGAGTACGGCCACCAAACCTTCTCAATGCACGGGTACGTCGAGGATGGCTTTCGGCGGAGTTCATGAAGAAGCTAGCGAATTGTCGGCCACTCGAACACGTTGGGGGTGGGTTGGCTTTGGAAGAAGCTAGCCAATTCTCTTTGTGTGGGCGGTTGAGCTACGATTAGGATTTGTCTAGGCATTGCTTGTGTGTGCACGGTGCGAGCCCAAT
>CM059238.1:12500-15000 GCA_030345395.1 Prunus mongolica
CATTCAAGGCATTTCGAGAAAGTGAGGCTATTGGAAGCTTGGCATGCCTTGCGTTGGCTTGCGTTGGCATGTCGTGCCTTGGCCTTGCGTTGCCTTGGCCTTGGCATGCCGTGGCCTTGGCATGTCGTGCCTTGGCCTTGGCATGCCGTGGCCTTGGCATGTCGTGCCTTGGCCTTGGCATGCCTTGGCATGCCTTGGCTTGGCCTTGGCTTGGCCTTGGCATTGCCCCATTCAAGGCATTTCGAGAAAGTGAGGCTATTGGAAGCTTGGCATGGCGTGGCCTTGGCATGCCTTGCCTTGGCTTGCGTTGGCATGTCGTGCCTTGGCCTTCGCATGGCGTGGCCTTGGCATGCCTTGGCCTTCGCATGGCGTGGCCTTGGCATGCCTTGCCTTGGCCTTGGCATGTCGTGCCTTGGCCTTGGCATGTCGTGCCTTGGCCTTGGCATGCCTTGCCTTGGCTTGCGTTGGCATGTCGTGCCTTGGCCTTGGCATGGCGTGGCCTTGTCATGCCTTGCCTTGGCATGTCGTCCCTTGGCCTTGGCTTGGCCTTGGCATTGCCCCATTCAAGGCATTTCGAGAAAGTGAGGCTATTGGAAGCTTGGCATGGTGTGGCATTGGCATGCCTTGGCTTGGCTTGCTTTGGCATGTCGTGCCTTGGCCTTGGCATTGGCATGGCGTGGCCTTGGCATTGGCATGGCGTGGCCTTGGCATGCCTTGGCCTTGACATGCCTTGCCTTGCCATGCCGTGGCCTTGGCATGCCTTGGCCTTGACATGCCTTGCCTTGGCCTTGGCATTGCAAGGCATTTCGAGAGTGAGGCTATTGGAAGCTTGACATGCCATGCCTTGCCTTGGCCTTGGCATTGCTGCCCACAGCATGCCCACATATGCCCACAGCATGCCCACAAATGTCGACAGAATTTTTCAAACCTTGTCAAACCCCATTTTTATTGAAATTTCCTCGCACAATAAGCTCCCCATAAGTAGTCTATGATTTTTAGGACCTTCTCCAACTTACAAAACTAAAAAATTCCTCCCCGATTTTTTTTAATGATTTTTTCAATTTTACGACTTCTAAAAATAATAAAAAATACTTCCCGACTTCAAAAATTTATGAAACTTTTTCCCATCATAGATTGCATGTTTCTTAGTGTCCCTGCAAAAAATCACGTCAAAATACCTTGTATTGAATTATTTAGAGCCCATTATGACTCCTCGCGCATAGTTGATGTCTCCTCCTGTCAAAGGGCAAAATGCATAAAATGCTATATAGGGGGGTGTGTGTTGCCTGCATATGCATGGCAGCCCATGCCTTCCTAGCTGCAGCCCCCTTCCCCCACGCCACACCCATGTCATGTTGCCTCGATATGTTGCCTCGGTAATATGGGTTTGGTGTCGGGGTGGGGGGCTGCCACCCATGGCGGTGGCGGCCCGAATCCGGCCGCCACCACGCCGCCGCCATGGGTGAGGTGGGAAAAAAAAAAAAAAGGCGTGGAAAGTTGCGAAATGGGGTTGTCTAGGCTTTTTTTTGCATGGGAGAGCACGGAGTTGCTAGGAACTCCTTCTCAAATGCACCGGCATGTCGAACACAACCTCATTTCGCAACTAACAACCACCCGTGTGGGGTGGCGGTGGGTGGATAGTCGCGGATTGGGGTTGCCTAGCCAATTTTTTCAAAAGAATTTCATCAAAATTAAAAACAAATGTTTCGTTGCCTTCAAAATAGTGGGCGAGCGGCGAGTCGGAGCGGACCCGGTAAAGTTTAACCTCGGTGTGCACGGTTGTTTTTAGAAACTCAATCCAATACCGGGGACGTTGAAAGTGATGCTCCTACGAGTTGCAAACCCGCAAGATTTAAAGAACCTTTTCAAAACAATTTCAAACCAAAACGATTTAAAATCATAAATTTTCATCAAAATGAAAAACAAATGTTTCGTTGCCTTCGGAGCGGCGAGTCGGAGCGGATCCGGTAAAGTTTAACCTCGGTGTGCACGGTTGTTTTTAGAAACTCAACCCAATACCGGGCACGTTGAAAGTGATGCTCCTACGAGTTGCAAACCCACGAGATTTTTAAAACTTTTTGACAAAAATCCTTCCAAATGACACATTTTGATCCATGGCAATTGCTCAATCCGTAGCTATCCAATCACCGCCACACCACGCGGGGCGGGAGTGGGTGAATGGTGTGCTTCCCGGGGTTGGCATAGACAATCTTTTGCTTGCGAGGGAATGTCTATTCCAACCCCGGGAAGCACACCATTCACCCACTAGTGTGGGCGACGATGGGTTGGCTTTCGAGTTTACTTTGGCTTGGGGTTGTCCTCGGTTATGCTTTTGTGTTGGGAGTACGGCCACCAAACCTTCTCAATGCACGGGTATGTCGGGGGATGGCTTTCGGCGGGGTTGATGAAGAAGCCAGTCAATTGTTGGGCACACGAACACAAGTGGTGACGATGGATGTGGGCTTCGGGTGAATTTTAGCTTGGGGTTGTCTTCGGTTAT
>CM059238.1:70000-72500 GCA_030345395.1 Prunus mongolica
AAAGGAAAGAATGGTGACAGTGGATCCGGTGGGGGAGACAACAAGCCAAAAGAAGGTAGCAAGTCAGGAGACAAGTCTGACGGTCACAAGTCATCCTGGAAGAAGAATGACAAAGGTGACAAGGGGAAAGACAAGCCGAAGTTAGCTTGCTACTTGTGCGAGGGAGCGCACATGATGCGGGATTGTCCGCAGAAGAAAGCTCTGAATGCTATGAACCGAGAGAAGGGAGAGGAGGCCGAGAGGGAAGCAGGAATGGGGGCCATTCGCCGCTTCAATGCCTTGCAGGCCAAAGGAGCTCAACCACAGGTTCAAGCGAAAGGAGTGATGTTCGTGGAAGCCATGGTGAATGGCAAGACAACCCGTTGCTTGGTGGATACAGGTGCTTCGCACAACTTTATGTCCGTGCAGGAAGCAAAGAGACTTGGGTGTCGAGTCTCGAAGGAAGCAGGCAGTATGAAGACG
This sequence comes from Prunus mongolica, assembly GCA_030345395.1. NCBI lineage: Eukaryota > Viridiplantae > Streptophyta > Magnoliopsida > Rosales > Rosaceae > Prunus > Prunus mongolica. The sequence goes on from CM059238.1 coordinate 70,463, forward strand.
GTGAATTCAACTGCCAAGCCCATTGATGGAGTAGCCCGTGGTGTGGAGCTACATATTGCCACTTGGAAGGGAGTAGCTGACTTCTCCGTGATCTCAATGGATGGCTACGATGTCGTGCTAGGAATGGAGTTCATGGACAAGGTAAAGGCATTTCCCATTCCATTTTACAATACTATGTGCATTGCACAGGGTGGAACAATGCCATGCATGGTGCCGGTAGTAAGGCAACAAAGCGAGACGAAGCTTTTGTCGGCCATGCAATTTTCCAAGTCTTGGAAGAAGGGCGAACCGACGTTCCTTGCAACTATAAAGGCGGATATAGTTGAGAAGGAAGTCCAACCAGTCCCGAAAGCTGTGGAGGCAATCCTTAAGGAGTTTGCAGATGTCATGCCCAAGGAGTTGCCCAAAACCTTACCACCTAGGAGAGAGGTGGATCATGCCATTGAGCTGGAACCGGGTGCCAAACCCCCAGCCAAAGCGCCATACCGGATGGCACCCCCTGAGTTGGAGGAATTGAGGAAGCAGTTGAAGCAGTTGTTGGACGCTGGGTACATCCAACCATCCAAAGCCCCTTATGGTGCCCCAGTTCTTTTCCAGAAGAAGAGGGAGGGAACACTGAGGTTGTGCATCGACTACAGGGCGCTAAACAAGGTGACCATCAAAAACAAGTATCCAATCCCTTTGATTGCAGATTTGTTTGATCAGTTGGGAGGAGCGAAGTACTTCACCAAGTTGGACTTGCGCTCGGGATACTATCAAGTGAGGATTGCACCGGGAGATGAATCAAAGACCACATGTGTGACGAGATATGGGTCTTACGAATTCCTTGTCATGCCGTTCGGCTTGACTAATGCCCCTGCAACATTTTGCACCCTTATGAACAAGGTATTCCATCCTTTCTTGGACAAGTTTGTTGTGGTTTACATCGATGATATTGTAGTGTACAGCAATTCTCTAGAAGAACACCTTGAGCATTTGCAGAAGGTCTTCCAAGTTCTAAGGGAGAACCAGCTCTATGTGAAGAAGGAGAAGTGCTCATTTGTCCAAGAAGAGGTCGAGTTCCTTGGTCACAAGATACGGGGAGGACAATTGCTCATGGAGGAGGGCAAGGTGCGAGCCATTCAAGAATGGGAACCACCAACCAAGGTACCTGAGTTGCGGTCTTTCCTTGGATTGGTGAACTACTATCGCAGGTTCATCAAGGGATATTCAGCCATAGCCGCTCCCTTGACGGATTTGCTAAAGAAGAACAAGACGTGGGAGTGGACACCCCGATGCCAGCATGCCTTCGATGAGTTGAAGAGGGCTCTTATGGAAGAACCAGTGCTGAGACTTCCGGATCTTAGCAAACCCTTTGAGGTACACACTGATGCGTCAGATTTTGCTATTGGTGGTGTACTCATGCAGGATGGACACCCATTGGCTTTCGAGAGTCGGAAGCTCAATGACACGGAGCGGAGGTATACCGTTCAAGAGAAGGAGATGACAGCCGTAGTGCACTGCTTGCGGACTTGGAGGCACTACTTACTTGGTTCTCAGTTCGTGGTCAGGACTGACAATATTGCCACAAGCTACTTTCAGTCCCAACAGAAGTTGTCACCCAAACAGGCTAGGTGGCAAGACTTCTTGGCAGAGTTCGACTACAAACTGGAGTACAAGCAAGGAAAGACAAATGTCGTTGCCGATGCCTTAAGCAGGAAGGCCATACTAGCAGCTGTCACACAACCCCAGAGTTCTCTCATGCAGAGAATACGAGAGGGCTTACTGCATGATCCCCAAGCCAAAAGTCTGTTGGAGCTTGTCAAAGATGGGAAGACAAGAAGATTTTGGCTCGATGATGGGGTTCTCTATGCAACAGGGAAGAGGATCTATGTCCCAAGGTGGGACAACCTGAGGAGAGAGCTACTCAAGGAGTGTCATGACTCGAAGTGGGCGGGACATCCGGGCACTCATCGGACATTAGCCTTAATGAGCGAAGCTTATTATTGGCCGCAGATGCGAGAAGATGTAGACTCGTTCGTGCGGACTTGCCTTGTAT